>VXAC01006219.1:548138-599610 GCA_013399225.1 Rhipidura dahli
GCCCCGCCGGACCCCGAGTGTCCCCACGACTCAGCCGGAGCGGCCCCCGGCGGTGCCCCCCGCCCTGCCCGGCCGTGCAGGCTGCGGGGAGATGCGGAGGCTTTTAGTAACTCCAGCCTTAGAGATTTCCCGAGGAAAGAGCTGGGGCAGGGAAAAGGGAGGATTTACAGCCACTCTAACGACGCGCTCTGCCTCTCTGGGCTGCCCAGGGACGCCCCCCAAGCCCCCCACGCCGGCCTCTGCATAACCGGGAAAGCAGCGAAAACCGGAATAAGAAAAAACCCCAAGCCTGCCTTAGAGCGCCGGGTGGCTCCTGACAGCCCCGAGCACTGTTGCTTACACAAGATGGCACGAAGAGAAACCCCGGCGCAGGCAGGAGCGGCTCCCCCGTGCACAGCCGGCACAGCTCGGGGCTCGGCCCCGTCCCCGCCGACCCGGGTCCCCCCAGACCCAAAAATCGGACCCCGGTGCTGCCTCCCGGCCGCCGCCGCACACGGGGAGAGGCTCCCACAGCTCGGCCCGAGCCCAGCCCTCACCTACCTCCTCCTGCGGGCTCCCGGCGAGGCGGTGCGGGGCGTGCGGAGCCGAGGGCGGCTACATCCTGCGGCGGGGCGGGCGGCAGGGGCGGCCCCGCTCGCATCCCCCCGCGGACAGCCTCAAGGCGGAGGGATGGCGGCGGCGCTCCCGGCTGTCCACGGAGCCCAGGGGGAGGGGAAGGAAAACGAAGTAAATCGGATCCTTCTGCAGGAAGCTTTCCAAGGCCTTCCCTCGGCTGCGGCTCCTCACTCCTACCTACAGCCAGCGCCGGAGCCGCGTCTGCGCCCGCCCCCCAGCCCTCTCTCCGGGCAGACACAAAGGGAAGCTCCGGGGCTTCCTCCCGCTGCCTCGGCACGGGGATCAACAAGTGCAGCCCGTGGCTCCGGCGCGGCCGTGCGCGGCTGTCCCGGCGCGGGGCGGGCGGGCGGAAGGGTCGGGGCTGGGGCCGGGCAGCTCCACCGTGAGCTGGAGCGCAGCATTGCAGCGCCCGGAGCTGCTGCCCCAGCCCGACAGCCCCCTCCCTACGGCGGCGGGGCCGTTCCCGGGGCCATCAGTCGTGAGAACGGGAGCGGTGTGTGCCACCGAAAAGCGAGGAGCGGAGAGCGCCAGGCAGCTCGGCACGGCCCCCGCCGCCTCCCAGGCGATTCCTCGCCGAGCCGGGAGCAGCGGAGCTCAGGGAGGTTGCCCATCACCCCGCGTGTGAGAGCGAACCGGGCCCTCGCCCCCACCCCTACTGCCCCTTGTCGAAGGAACGAGCCCGCAGGGATGGTTGCAAGCATTTGCAGAAACAGATAGGAGGAAGAGTAGCGGATCTCTGCTGCCGATTTGGACTATGAATATAACCTAAAATACCATTTACTAACCTGAAAACACAGCAGAAATGGAGAAAACCATGACTTTCCAGGCAAGAGCACAGCAATCAAAGTGTTGCTCTGCCAGACTGTCCCTCTTGTCTCTTTCCCTTACGCCCACCAGGGCAAATGACCCTCCTCAGAAGCATGGAGCTCCATTAGCACCAACTAGTGTCACTGAATGCAGTTCACCTGTTCAGGCTGATGTACCAGGGGTACACAGCTATGCCCTTCTCATGCCTTGATTGCTCGTGCCTCTTGGACTCTACTGGCAGCTCCTAACCACAACGTTTCTGAAACAGGAGCCTGGTGTCTGATTTTTTGTGATTAACTAGGGAAAAAGAGTCCCTGTGCTGCTTTTCCCCATTTTCTATGCTTCTCTTGCCTGTGCCTGGTTCCTGATGCCCAGTGTTCTCAATAGCGCTCGACTATTATATTTGGTGTCTGAATGTCTATGTCTTCCCTAGAGGTCACCTTCTGAAATCCCAAACAGTGCATTTTGTCCAGTACTTCACACAACTGTGTATCAGTTGGATATTTAGGAATTTCTTACAAGAAGCTGGTCACTACCATCCTTTTGGACATGAGGGAATTAAGATATAGAAAAGCAAGATTGCCCAGAAAGGGGTGGAAGGAAGAACTGGGAATGAAATCTGTTGACCAGCCTAATCCCAGCCCAGTGCCCCTCCAGTGAAGTAGCTCCTCCTACCCCATGAACACTTTTAATACAGGATAGACATTAGGGCAGTGCTCAGAGCACTTCAAATTCTCCTGTTGCTTTCTCATCATTTCACCTCCAGACTGTACTTTACTATTACAACAGAGACAAAAGCCCTGATCAGGGCTAGGAAGCTAAATCTGTTAACGATTACTAAATGCTTTGAAACTTCCAGCTGGCAGGTGCCGTGTAAGAGCAAGGGTTTGTCAGCACTGACCTCTCGGGCTCATTATCTCCCCTCGTGATGCAGGGAGGGAAAATGACAAGCAGCCTAATGCAGGGAGATGCATCAGATTCACCAGCTGAATCACTGGGAGAGAGGCACCTTGGCTTTATTAGCAGGGCATTTGTATCTTCCTGCATCACTCAGGCTCCCCTGACACTGCCATTCATGTGTTCTGCCAAGAGGCTGGAGAACTAGCCCTGAAGGGGGCACGAGGAGGGGCAGTGGGGCAGCACAGGCTCCTCCACTGCTGGGAGCTCCCCCTTCCCCACGGCTCTTCTGGCCAGCGCTGAAAATGCTACTGAAGAAGCTGGGAGAGGGAGCCCTGCCCAGGGCAGTCCCTCCAGCTGGCTCTGCCTGGGGTGATCCATGAGTCTGGAGAGAGGAGAGGATGTTTCCACCCCCAAGACATCTGTTCCCTGCAGCATTTCTGTCCCACACGAAGAGTTTGTCAGCAAGGGGCAGTGCAGGCCTGAAGATGCAGAAATGTTCATCCTGCTTGCTCTTCTCCGAGGTTATTTCACCCACTCTTGGTCTGGATACACATTTCAATTGGTATTTTTGTACTCTGAGCTTTGCAAACTAAATTTATGGTTTGTTATTTCCCCAGACTATGGAACCAGACAAATGTTTGGATGCAGTTCCTGCAAACCCTGTTTCTCTCCAGGTATTACAGCAGTTATTGACAAGAAAACACTTTAAACCCCAAGTACATCAGAGGAAATGTGCAGAGCACAGCAAAGATATGTTCTCCTGGGCTTGCATTCAGTGGCATAGACATACCTGGATTTCACTGCCAGGCAGAACAGGTCTGTAAGGCAGTGTTTGTTGAGCTACAACATGAGAGAGAAATAGGCTGAGCCTAAATATCCCTCTGCTGCTCTAAAGTGATTCCTCTGCTTGCATAAGGAAAAGTGTCACATCTCCCGAAACACCTGCACTGTGTGCTGGTCTGGTATCCTCCTGTCCCTCCTGTGAGGCAAGAGGGGAGGCTGCTTTACATCATTTTACTGCTCACAGGAGAACAAAGGGCTGTGAGAAAAGCAAGGCTCCTGGCCCGCCTGCAACCAGCACTCAGCCCCGTCACAGCGATGACATGTGGGACAGAGGGTCTCCCACAGAGAGGGGAGCAGCAGTTTTGGTGGCCCCTGAGTTTTGGCTGATTCCCCAAAGCTGAGTTTCACATTCTGAAATGGGCTCTAAGATGTAACAATAACAGTAAGTATTGTTCTTGCAGCCCAAGGGCCTTGTACTTGCCCTCGGGAGTGGGAAAGGCAATCATGCACAATAAGCTGCCTCTGTTGCAGAGTATTTCCTATTATGTCCCTTTAAGACTTCCCTCAGTTTCCCGGGATTTTCTTTCCAGACTGGAAACACTTCAGGTACAAAGGAGATTTTCTTTTATAGCCCAAAATTCTTTCCCTTAAATGGGGAAAAAAATTATCAGGTTTCTTGGAAGAGATCCATAACAAGTGTTGAAAAGTGCAAAAAGAACTGAGATAGTGCTTGTGCTACTGAGAGCCCAGGAGCATGGAAATACTGGAAGCAGACAGCAAAATACACTCCAAAAATGAACCTTAAAGAAAGATAAATGGTTGAAGAAATCCCTTGCCCAGGCGTGGCAGTGAAGTGAAGCCCCAGCTCTGAACAAAGAGGGAACTGGGTAAACCTTGTGAGCCTGCCCTGTTTGCTGGCAGCCGTCTGTTGCACTCAAGCTGGGTTCAGAGGCTGTGGGTGCCCTTTCTCCCCCTGGCTGGAGGAAGCCTGACTGCTTTAAGCAGCATTTGGAGAAGCAGCCTGCTCAGAGCCCATCGCCACAGGCAGTGAGGCCTGCTCAGAGGGCAGCAGTGCTGAGAAAGAACAGCGAGGGAACAACAGCTTCACCTTCCCCTATCAGAGAATGCACTGGCTCGACTGCTTCAGGAAAGGCTTTTTTGCAAGAAGACTCCAAGCAGTAGATCTTAGCAGCCAGGTCTCCTAAAGAGATCGCTGGCAGCATCTTCCTTGTGCAGCTGAAGCAAACACAAGTGATGTTGCAAAAGAGGAGCTCCAGGATGAGGTTGCTCAGTCTTCACAGCAGGGCAAGAGAAGTCAGGTGCCCTCCCTAAACAGCTTCCACCTGAGCTTGGGAGCAGAGCTCCCTGAGGTGGGAGGTGGCAATAAGGGAGTTGTGACCTGAACATGTTCCTGCTGGGACTGACTCCTGCCTCACACACCCCTGATTTCCACCTCTGGCCTATCTTCTGCCTAGCTCCTCTTTAACAAACACAGTCTTAGGGCTCAGCCTTAGAGGCAAAGCAAACACTAACCTCAGCCACAGACAAAATCTGCTTCATGGTCTAATGCTGGAAAAATGCCATCAGTTGAATGTCCTGAAGCACAGAGAGTTTCCTGAGGATAATGAGAGCAAGAATTGCTCTGCTCTTGCATGCGTGGATCCTAAAAGTGGATATACAGTCAGAGAGCAATCTCACATGGTTCCTGGGAAGAAAGTACCATAATACTGCCTTTCAGACGGAGGGAAACTGAGACTGAAAAGGTTTAAAGCAAGCTGCCAAAGGCGCTGTGGGATGGGGGATGAATGAGCAGCTAAATGTACTTTAAATCCGAAGAGATGTCTATTAGTGATTCCTACCAAGATTGTTTGCCTTGTCCCTGTTACTGCTGACAGAGGCTGTTGCCATCAGTGGCAGAAGCTTTCATGAGAACTGCCCAGCGAGGTGAGAGTCAAGCTCATGGGAGTATTCAATAGGTTAAGCTTTTTATGGCTCACCCTTCATGAGAAACTAGCAGAAAATGGGCAGGCCTTGGAAAAAGTTCCACAAGAGCAGCCCTTCTTGGCCACCCCTGATCTCAGTTGCCCTAAGCCTTGAATAAACACTCTCCTCCTCTCCCTTGTGCCATTCCAACAGTAAAAGCTGGAGCTGCTTTGGGGTCAGAAGTCTCCAACCAGTGGCTGCGAAGGGACATGGTGAGGAGGGGGTCAAACTGAATTTCAAGTGACTACTTAATGTTACTTCCAGTGCTGAGGAAGGCCAGTTTCCCTGGGGACAAGGCACGGGGGAAAAGCTGGGCATCTTGTGCCACCAATGGGGCTGGCTCCTTGCAGGGGACAGCTTTGATCTCAGTGACATCCAGTCACAGCACAGGAATAGCACAAATTGTCTCTGGGAAGGGTCACTTCCAGCCTTTTTTGGGTTGTTTGGCATCCGTAACTTGTCCTTAATAAACTACATTTTAATTTGGAGGATTATGAAGATCATTTCAAAGCAGTTTATCTAACACTCTGTTCTCCTTCCCTGCTTTTCCCCAAAGTGCTTGTGGGTGATGCAGAAGGCTGCAATAAGCCTTTCTTGAAGGCTTTCTTGGATTAAACTTCTTCACATGGGACAGCACTACTCCCCATGAATTTTAATGAGCAGTTCCAAAATGCCCTTTTCACTGCACGCTGAGTTCTACAGGGGAACAGGATCCAGCACCAGCAAACCAGAAAGGACAAATGAAATGTAGTGACACAAACTGAGAACCTTGCAACAACCTACCGAAAACGCAGCTCTGCTTCCTCGGTCCAGGCAGGAGCGGGGGATGCTGAGGGCGGAGCCGCAGCGCCGGCTCGGAGGGGCTGCAGGGCTGGGTTTTCACTCTGGACTCCTGCGCGGTGCCCGTGGGGAGCAGCAGAGCAGCAGGGCTGGGGAGGACCGGCAGTGGAGCAAGGAGCTGCCTGAAGCTGACCACGAGAAAAACTGGAGAACGGAGCCATCTGAAGATCACGTTTTGGATGCTTGTCTGGCCGCTCTTTAGGGTGCCAGTGACATTTTTCTTTCTCCTTGGGATTTGCAGCCTGAGACCCTTCCCAAAGGCAGTTGTGTGTGCTGCTTCTTCCACGGCATTTCTTAGTCGTCACTTCATTTTTCAAAGGTACAGCTGGAAAAGGAGGGAACACAGCAGATTTTTTTTTGTTTGTTTTTAGGAATAGCCCAGCAGTGAGCACTTGTCCAGAGAGCAGAGATCCCTGCTCAAGTCCTTCAGCTCAATGCCCTCCCCATCCTCAGATATTATAGATATAGGCACCAAAATTCCCAACAGCCTTGCAGCAAAACCTTTACCCCAACATCTGACCCAGTCATCCCCTGCCCTGCTGAGACTCATTTTCTAGCATGACTAAACATCTAAAAAGGTCAACAGCTAAGAAATTTCTATCCTCTCTGAATTCCAGCATTAGAGTCCTCTAAAAAGCATTTTTCTGTCCAAACTCCTCATTACAAGACAGAATTCTGGTGAATGTGGTTTTTTTCTGTAAAAAGCAGTTGCAATGCAGCTCTTCAGTAAAGCACATGAGACTCCTTCTGTGCAAAGGGCAAAGGATGTGGCAGGGCAGCCCCTGAAATCCTGGCCTGTGCTCCTGCCAGCTCTGGAGGGGTTCAGCAGAACCCAGATGCACTGTCCCAGAGGACAGAAATTCCTGTTGTCTGGCTTTAAGCAGATGAAAAGATGGGGTCTGGCCAAATTCCCATGGCTCTGCAGGGGAGCAGCTCCCACCCACCTGTTCTTCAAATCTCTGCTGGCTGGGGAGGAGAAGGGTCCCAAGGGAAGGCAGAACCAGGCAGGGCCCCAGGCACAGCCCCAGGCAGCCCCTGGCCCTGTGTGAGGCTGCTGAGGGGTGCCCCACTCGCAGCTCTGCCCCGGGCATCAGCGCAGCCTGAAGCACCGACATCCTCTGCCCTGGCAGCTGGTGCTGGGGGTATCAGCTCCCTCTCCCCTCTGATCCCCCCTCATGTGCTGCCTCTGCTCAGAGGCCACAGCTCACCTGCTGGAAGGAGGGGGGGTCTTTGCCCACCCTCACACATCCTCACCCCCCCACCTGTCGGAGGCACATAAGGAGATGTTCTTCCAGTTTCCTTCAGCTCCCTCCCCCGTCTCTATTTTATGGCACATTCACAAAGGTCAGCCACAGTCTTGCACCAAAAAAAGCCAGAGGTGAAGAACTGAGCCCAACCCAGCACTCACTTGGCCATCTTCCACATGGCTGCTCTTCAGTCTCTTTTTCCCTTGCACATAAAAGTGAAAGTGGTTCTTCATCAAAATCAATAGAGAGGTTAATTAAATACCTCTGGTCAACAACACATCAAAGCCTCTTCCTCAGCCCCAGCGTGTGTGCAGGTGGTCTTTGCCTGCTTTGCCCAGACCAATCCCTTTGATTTGGGAAGGGCTGAGCAGGGGGGCTGACGAAGCCGAGCAGCAATCCCGCTCTTCTGATCAGCAAGGACAGCACAGGTTTCATTCCAGGAGATTTTAGGCTCCGTAAAGCAGCTACAATTTATTCCTAGCCTAAAGCTATTGGTCCTGCGGGGGTGTTTTTCAACTTTCTGCAGTAAAAGTCCTGATAAAACATGAATTGACTTTTGGGGTGCTGCACAAACCCTTCCTGCTTCTGAAGGAAAGGAGGAAGGGAGATGGATGCAGCTGTCTGGAGGCTGATATGGGCTGAGTGAATCTCGGTGGCTGCAGCTTCAGGGAATGTGTCACCTCTGGGAGTGAATGTCCATGGGCCTGGCAGCTGCTTTTCCATTTAAAGCAGCTAATAGCTCCCAGAATCCCTGCAGACAAGGGACTTCAATGAAGATGCATTGTAAAAAGTCAGAATCAACAATGTGAACAACAGGTCTCAGAGTATCTATTCTTAAAGCATCTATATTTGTGGATTTCAATTTAGTAAACTAAAGGACAGTTCAGTTTTGCAAAAAAAAATTACTAAAACAAGAGTTTCCCTGTGGAAAAAGTTTGATTCGGATGGGAAAAAGCACAAACAAGCAGCATTGTCTGGGGACCCACCCAGGAACTTCAGTGGTTTGCTTTACAAGTCTTTGCAGTACAATTTGAAACCAAATCTCCCAATCGTTTTCTTAATCAGGAGGAATGTGATGCTCCAGCCCTAATATGGACTAAAGTACATTTTAGGGGGGTGACTTTGTAGATACAACAAATCCTTTAGCCTGCTCACAGTTTCCAGGTTTAAATTCAGTGTTCTCTGATCCTGAAGGAGCACCCCTCAAAGACAGCAAGAGATTGTCTCAGCACTGAGCAGCTGGAAAGCTGCAGCCTGAGAGGAGATGGACGTCCCAGCAGTGCCTCGCAGGAGGACACCTGCAAACATCCACAGTCACAGCCCAAGCAAGCCCCAGTCCTTCAGTGCCTCTGTGGCACCGAAATGGATGAATGTGCAAAGTTAACTGCAAGTTGCAACCTATAGATTCTGACAGTTGTATTCCCTTGAAACACTTCTCCAGGATGAGCTTTCCAGTGTTTAACTACTGGGAATGACTGCAGAGCACACACAGCCCCCAAGAACCCTCAGACACAGCCTCAAAGCTGCAGTCCCACAGGTACAAAACTGATATAAATGAGGCTGGGCTTGAGTGCAATTTTTTCTACTAATTCATCTTCCTAATGCACTGGTCAATTTATTGATTGGTTTAAAAAGTAACATTCTCAAGAAACAGAGAGGTGGCAGATGACCACCAGGTGACGGAAAGCGAGTCCTTGCTGTTTTACTCAATGTTCAACTGATATTGAATCATGATGTCCTTTCTCTGGCTGTGATATCCCAAGGCAGTATCCTTCCTTGTTAAACCCCAAGATTTATGACCTAATGTCTTTCAAGTCTGGTTCAGAGGAGGTCAACAGAAAGAAAATGCGTCTAGAAGGACAAAGGAGTCGATGTGGAAGAGCTGCTTCCTATTGCTGCGTTTGGGAGGTACCTGCCTGACCTGCCCAAGTTGTTCCATATTCAGTTACTTGTAACTTTGCCAAAGTTAAAAACACTCAGGTTGGAATTTTCCGCCCTTTGTTGGTCTCTAGCTGGAATGAAAGGCCATTTCAGGAAAGTTAGCAACTGTCAATGACTCAATCAGGAGAAAATTACATAATATTAAGAGGGATAAGACTGTTATTGGAGATGGTAAAGAATAAGGGATTCATCTGACATTTGCAGGTTGCACTTCTCCATAGATTAACAAGGGAGGGGAATTAGGATTTTATGAGAAAACCTTAATTTTAGCATTTTATACCAATCAGCAGCTTTATTTTGCAATCCAAGTATCCTTCTAACAAACTAACAGAATGAAATTACTTCAGCTATACCACCACAATGAAACCAGCACTGTAAAGCCAGGATTCTGGGAGATCTCTCACTGTATTGCACCAGTAAATAATTCCTGCCATTTAGGGCTCTTCCTGATTTATGGTATAAAACCCCAAAATTTAATTAAATAGATAAACAAGAACTTCTAAAAGCATCTACAAAATTTGCCGAGGAATAAACATAAATGTAACAGATGGTTTTGCGGTGTAATCATACACTGGAGATACCAAAGGCACAGAGTAAATTTTCCATGTGATGACCTTTCTCTCAGGCTAAGGGACTTCAGCTGGATTCAGGACCCTCCCTGCCAGGAGAGCTGCCTGTGCCTGGCTGGATTTGGTACCCCTCCCACCCCACAACCACAGCTGCTCCAGCAGTTAAATGTTTTCCACTCCTCCAGGGGATCTCTTCTTTTAGTCCAGCCTCCCCGAGGATTTTCACTGGGCCAAACCAGAATTTGGAGCCCACACACCAGAGCTGTGAATGGAACAGAACCCCCAAAGTCATGATCCGTGGGTCTCCTGACCCCACACTCTGCTGTAGAAGTGCCCCTGTTTCTGACCTTTGGGATTTTGCAGGTGGCAGCAAGGAGGGAGCAAGGCCCGCTTGGTCTGTGTCACAGAAGGAAGGACAGAGCCGGGCTAGGGGGTAAAACCGGTTCTATATTTAAGGGCTGCATTGGGTTGTTATGGCAACAGGAATTCCAGCCACCAGCGCGGGCTCCTCCGACGCCTCCCTGCCATCCTCTGCAGAGCCCAACTTTGCATCACGCAGCAGCCTCCTGCCTAACGCTTGGGCTGAAGGGGAGGGGAAAAAATGTGCAACTCATCTTCCCACAGAGAGCTTTTTCCTTCAGGAGTGGAAAGCAAATGAGAATGTTTTTAATAACTGGCTGTGGATACAGGCACCAGAAACCAACTCCAGCAGGAGAAAGGTTCGGTCCCTCTCAGCTCGTGGGGCCCACAGGGACTGGGAGCCCCCAGCAGGGCAAACCCAGCTGGTGTGTCCCCAGAGGGGGCAACCACAGGGCTCCTGATGTGTCCTGGGCTGTGTCCTGGTGGGGTGGGAATGACCCTGCTGCCACACCTCAGCAGGACAGAGCTGTAGATCACAAACACCAGCAGCCACGGCGCTGCTGCTTTCCTAAGCTTGGTTTCTTTTGTCTGACTGGTGAAAGTCTGCATTTCATCCACACATTCATCTATGTACTTATATGGTCCTCATCTCTACCATGTCCAAATCTCAAGGGCTACCAGGACATTGTTTGCTTTTTTTTTGCAGCTATCATGCTGGAATTCATAAACAGAAAAGCTGTATGTGAGACACATGCCCTGCTACTACAGCCTCGGCTGGAGTCCTGCATCCAAGTTTGGGCACTGCTCATCAAGAAGGTCAGGCCCCAACTGGCAAGAGCCCAGAGGGCAGCAAAAGAAGTGACCAGAAGAAAGAGACATAGAAAATAGCCTCTGAGGAGAGGTGGAGGAAAATGGGTCAACTCATGGAAAAGGAAATCAGAGCAGAGATGGGGTAACAGTTTTCCATTCATAAAAGGTTTCTGTAGAAGACAGCAATGGTTTGTGTTCCTTGTCTGCTGAGAACTGGACAAAATACAGTAGGATGGGAGAATTAGGATGACTGTTGGGAAAAAAAGTGTAAAGCCCGGGGGTAGTTTGCCCAAGGAGAATAGGGAGTGGAGACATCATTAAGGCTTTCAAGAAAAAGATCCTTAAGCACCTCTCAGGATGGTCTAGACATATTGATCTCAGCTTGGTACAGGAGGATGGATTAGGGTACCTCTCCATGTCCCTTCCTGCCACACTGTGATTGCTCTGTGAGAACCTCATGTGTGCATTACAATTACACACCCCAGCAGCCACCTAGAGCAGTGGGAGTCATTTGGTTGAAGTGACCATCTGAGGTTTTCAGTGTCCCCTGGACCCACCTCATGTTGCACGCTCAGCAGTTCTCAGCCTGCCTTTCCACAGCCACACCAGTCTGGGAGCTCAGTGTCCCAGCAGCAGCACTCAAGGGGTGTCTGCTCCACTTCCTCTCAGGGGTTCTCCTTTACCTTAAACCAGCAAATCCTGTAATGAATCTATCGAGATCCATCTTAGAAATGGCTGTAATGAAACAATACCTTCCTGTAGCCCATCAGTTCCCAGTTTCCAAAGCTGCTTTTGCTAAACAGTCTTGCCTGTTCTGGAATTAACAGCATATTAATACCAACATGTCAATCCCAGTGGGGTGGCTGCTGAGCAACAGGGCAGCTTGAATCCCAACTGATTTGAATGGCAAATATTAAAAAAAAAAAAAAAAAAAAAGATAGTTGAAAAAAAGAGAAAATGGAGAGTTACTGGTAACCAAAACAGGCAGAAGAGGAACACCTGCCCAGAGCCACTGCAGCATCCAGCTGCACCCACACATCCACTTTGCAGCATGTCCTCTGCTTCCAGTCACATCTTCTAACTCACCTTGAACTGCTGCCATGGCTGAAGGAAACTTTAGGAGAAATAGGAGAAGCCAGAAAAACACAGGGCCTACATTACCCTAAAAATAAACGCCCAAGAGGACTCAGAGTTGTTCCAAGGTGAGTAGCTGGAGTGAGCAGAGCCCCATAAAGCAGCACATGGGTCAGTGACAACACCACCGTGGTGACAAATGCACAGTGGTGATAGAAGCCACATCCTGGTTCACACATGGCACCAAGTCCTTCAGTGGGCTGTGAAACAGCCTCTTAACAGCAACACCACAACTACTTCAATGTAAGACTGGGAGGAAAAGCAGCCCATCAGCAGTGCAGCAAAGTATCAGATGGACCAGCCTGGGTATTTTTGTTCTTGGTAATAAATAAATAAATAAAATTGTGATGATTAAGTAGAAGCAAAATAGCACTGTTATCGATACAAGTGCCTTTGCAGTACATGAAACCCAAGTAACTTAAAGACCAAAGCATTTAATGTAAATAATTAATTGTTTTTTGGTAAGCACAATGCTACTATAGTTGCCTAAATTTTCAAAGAGGGGGTTGTTTTTTAATTAGAATATGGTCATTACAAATGCACGTGGGTCTTAAATCATTAATGTTGGAAGCAAGCTGACTTGCTCATGCCTCAGAAAGAATAAAGCAGCTCTTATCTCTCTCTATATCCCACACAGCAAACCTCAGGGCTGCCAATAAGCAGAGAAGTCTGCCTTGTGATGAGAGTTCAGAGGGGCTGCAGGGCTGGATTTCATCCCCTGTGCAGCAAAGTTGTCTGGAAAGATGCATTTGCTGAGGTCAAACTGAGAAGAGAACGAAGTGCTGGAGAGCCAATGTGATGCAGAATCAACCTGCCCCAGGAACAATCTCAAAGCAGGTTGTCCCCAGGAATTAGGGATGTTTTGGTGGACAGACAGAGTGCTGATGATTTCAAAGGGTTTAATTGCTTTCTTGCTAATAACACTGCAGGCAACTGCCCTCTCCCTCTTTCCCCAGATCTCTGGCTCCAGTCCCAGCTGGTTTAAGGGGTCTGGACCTGGCCCAGGCAAGGGCAGTGCACCGGGAACCTCAGCCCCGAGCAGCAGATATCCCAGGTATCTCCCAGCTGCTTTGCTGCTCTGGCTTTTCAGATGGAACTTTCCAGAGATGCTTCCTTCTTCCCTGCGTGGAAACAGAAGCCGAAATTCGGGCGCCGACATAAAGCCTTGCTGCAGTCCCTTTGCACCAGGTTTGCCCAAATTACGGATGCACAGCTCGGACACGAAGCCCGGACGGACGCGGGCAGAGCGGTGCCCCCCGGGCCGCGGCAGCGAGGCAGCGGCTCCAGCCCGTCCCAGCAGTGCCATCTATTGCCGCACTCGGTTCCATCGCAGGGAGCCAGCTCGGGGCAGGAAAGGAGCAGAGGGAAAAGGCTAATTCCCGCCGGGAATAAGGGAAACTTCCCACTTCACCCACACACTGCTCCGCTTTCGAAGAGCTGAGAATGTTTAAAATATCTGTTTGTGTTAGACCACACTAATCTCAAGCCCTGTGATATCTGAGAGCCGAGTTCCCCGTCAGAGCCTGGGATCCATAAGGTTCATCTCCATCAAGTCCATCTCCAACTCCCGCAAGTCCCAGCAGGAGAAACCATTATTCTTGAGCCAGCGGAAAGCCAGCAGGAAAACAGTTTAGTGAGTCTTCACAGCCTGTCCGAGCTGTGGCCGTCAGCCTTTGCATTGGGAAAGGGTGGGAAGAGTCTCACACTGAGGGCTCTGCAGTTTTAGATTCATCTCAAACGAAACATCCATTCTCCAGATATCTTAAACCCCCAAAACCCAGCAACAAAACAGCAGCTGAGTATCAGAAGCCTTACCCAGCACTCGCTGCCAAAGGCTGTTGGAAAGTGTCGGGCTCCATCCTCCTCCCAAAGCACCAGCAGGAGCTGGCAGAGGCAGCAGGGGGTGTGCAGCCTCCAAACCCAGCCCAAGCAGGGCTTGGGCACCCCACCGAACAAAGAACAACATTCCACTTCTTCACTTCACTTTAGCCAAATATTGTAGCAGCTTGTCTCTTCCCTCACACATCTTGCAATACTTTGTCATCATAAATTGACTCTGGTTTATATTAACTAAAACCCTTTCTTGTTTAATATCTGGTTTGAAAAATGTTGGTAATAAATATCAGTTCAGAGTAGATTTATACCCACAGACCATGTGGAGCACTGGGATGAGTTTCCCAGAACATGAACCCAAGTTTACCAAGTAAGAACATGAAAAACCCAAAGAACTGATTCACATCATCTGACTCACTCACGGCAGATACACGAGGGCAGAGGGAATCCAACAACATAATCCACAGTCAGACATTGCAATGCTCATGGATATGGAAGAAACATGGACTACAGTGTCTCAAGAGGACAGAGAACTTGAAAGGCCTGCAGGATCGAGTTTAAAAATTCACCACATCCTAAATTGCACCTGGTGGGACACAGGAGATGCTTCCAGGGGATCAGCTGCTGCCTCTAGCTTGCACAGGGTTTGGGATCAGGGATGAGTGAGTTAAGCCTTCAAGACACCTTGATTTTTCAAGAGACACATTGTTCCCTGCAAACTTCCCACTGGGGAAAAAACCTCTAAAGATAGACTCGTGGGATGTGCAGAAACACCTGTCTCCTTTTCCAAATGCCTTCCCAGATAGTCCCAGCTTGCATCCCAACCTCCTCCTGTGCACTCCAACATCTGGCTTTTGGGCCAAAACAGGCAGGGAAGGAAAATAGGGGAAGCTCTAAAATGTTCAAACTTAAAAAAAAAAAAAAAAAATCTACCTTTTTTCTTCTTTAAAACAAAGCTTTGACATTGTTTAAAAGAAGAAAAAGTGTTGTGTTGATAAATATTAATAGAGAAAAGGACTAAACAGAAAGGTAAAGTAGCACAAACATGAAACATAATTTTTGAGCTTCAGGACAGATGTTTCTCTTCAGCTTAGAACTTTCTCTGGTTTTGGTCAGGGGACAAGAAAATCCCCAGCAGACCCAGACCTGCTTTGTGGAGGGGCAGTGAGAAGGGGGATCTTTACAGGGCAGGCAAGTTAAACAACTGAAAACCAGTTACAATGGTTTGTTCTTGGTAGAAGGTGACAGCTGCAAGAGCAGGGATAACTCACCCAGGGAGACCGGGAGCGTGTCACAAGGATGTCTGCGAGCAACTTCAGGGCCAGGCTTTGTCTCACGCCAAGAGGGAAAAGCCGCCAGTTGCTTCCCCACCGGCTGCCCCACGCGCGGGGACTTCGCTTTCCCTTGCACTTGATATGTCCGAAAAACGGGGATTTCTCCACCTCTGGCAAGAACAGGACCCCGTTGTTCCCCAGGCAAGGAGAAATCCCGTGTTCTCCAGAAGAGGGCCGGTGGTGCCGTGTGTCGGTGGGGACACAGCGTGGCATCCCGCGTGTGGGGATACAGGGATACCGGGACACGGGCGCTCGGGAACTCGCGTGGCATCCCGCGGGTGGGGATACAGGGATACCGGGACACGGGCGCTCGGGAACTCGCGTGGCATCCCGCGTGTGGGGATACAGGGATACCGGGACACGGGCGCTCGGGAACTCGCGTGGCATCCCGCGGGTGGGGATACAGGGATACCGGGACACGGGCGCTCGGGAACTCGCGTGGCANGGCGGCACGGGCGGAGAGCGGCCCCGGCCCCGCCTCAGCCCCTCAGCCCCGGCCCCGCCTCAGCCCGGCCCCGCCTCAGCCCCGTCTCCCCTCAGCCCGGCCCCGCCTCAGCCCCGTCTCCCCTCAGCCCGGCCCCGCCTCAGCCCCGTCTCCCCTCAGCCCGGCCCCGCCTCAGCTCCGGCCCCACACACGCCCTGCTCCGAGCGGCCGGCCCGGGGCCAAGGGACACATCGGGCTCGTGTGCGGCCCTGCCCCATCGCCCATTTGCCCTCTGGGCGGGACGGGAGCCGTGGGCACCGCTCCTCACCGCGGTGGAAGCACAAATTGCTCTGCCCGGCCGCGCTGCTGAGCGCCCGGCTCGGGTGGCACCGAACCTCCTGCCTACCTGCAGCTTGTTGAGATGAGGGGGCTGCGGCTGTGAGGGGCCCGGGAGTTGCCCTCCTCCAGCTGCCCTCGGGCGGAGCTCTTTGTGCCGCGCCTCAGGGTCCCGCTGGCTCGCCGGGCAGGCCGCAGTGCAGCCCCTCCGGCGGAGCGGCGCTCGCAGCAGGCACCGAGCGGAGAGAGCTTGGCCGGGGCTCCTTTACCACCCCTACACAGGCTCTAAACCCCAACAGGAATGAGCTCTGTTAAGCACAGCATCCTTTTCACCCCTCTGAGCCCTAAGACTGGCTGCTGGGCCCGGGTGTCTCCAGCCTTTTGAGCTCAGTCACCTGCGAAACGTTCCCATCTGCGGCAGTGGCTCTGAATTATGAATGAATGTGCTTTGTCAAGCGCAGGGCTGCGCTCAGGCTTAGGGATCAGCTCTCAGCCCTGTGCTGGAGACAGCGTTTGATAACAAAGCCCCTGCCACACATGTGCCCAGGATGAATCCGGGGCCATCACCCCAATAATGCGATTAGCTGCTCTAATGCAATCGGAGGGAAGCAGTGCTGGGATGAGCGTGGGGAGGCGGAAGCCTGGATGCCCGGGAGGGATTCCCTGAGCAGCACGAGGTTGGCTGCATCACGCCCATCCCGGCTCTCCGGCCTGTCCCGTGGAAAACGCAAACTGCAGCAAGGCCGAGCTGTGGCTGCAGGGACTGCGCTGAGGCCATCGCTCTACTGACGCTGCTGGGGAGGCACTGCCCGTCCCGACACCACCGAGGCAGAGCAGGGGAGGAAGGGTTTGCCTGGTCCCGCGGGAAGCGTGGCACTGCCGCAGCTCACACTGGCCCCGGAGCAAGGCACCCGTCACAAGGTGACTCGGGGGTTTATGGCCGCCAGGAACCTGCTGTGCAGGTGAGCAGGTGGCCCCAGCCATGGGGGCGGTCGTGTAAGAGAGTCCCGAACGTGCCACCGCATCCGTGGCCTTCAGTCTGTCCCTGTGGCCTGAGGCTGTGCTGATGGAGATTTCTCAACCGTGTGTCCAGGCATCCTGTGGTTCTCCCCGGCTGACCAGCTCGGGCTATTTGGCTCAGTCACTCGTCCGCATCCCTGCCAGCACCAGGCGGTGGCATCCCGGTCAGAGGGGTAAGGGACCAGCCGAGTCCCCGCTGCCCACAGAGGAGCGTTTGCTCTTGCTTCACCCAGGTGATACCAGATGAGTTACTGGTTTCCCCCTTTTTGCTGCTGTCGGTACTGATCATGGGAGAACAGCAGGGAAGAGGGGGAAACCCCCTGCTTTGGTGAGGTTTTTTTCTTAGGTTGGGGTTTTTTTACAGACTGCGGAGCTGGGGGATGTTGCAGCACAGAAAGCTGAGCCGTACGCAGCCCGCGCAGGGAATGCTCTTCCCCCGCAGCGGGGGCTGCTCCCGGGGGAAGCCGTGGCTTGGTGCTGCTGGGTGGCAGCGGTGGCCGTGCTCTCGCAGGGTTCCTCTCCTTGGCACAGCCCACCCAAAAGGGGGTTTGCTCCCAGCTCTTTGTTGCTGGCCCTAGCAAGGGGGTCCCATGCCCCCCACCTGGGACACAGGCTGGGGCTTCCCTGCCCTTCTCATTCTTCCTCTGTAGGAGCAATCTCAGCCTTCTCCACGAGCATCCATCTCCTCCAGCCCCTGCCCAGCCGCTGCGGGGATCACACAGGCAACGAAACCCCCGCAGCTCGGTACCCGTGGAGGACCACGAGGATTCCCTAGACAGGTCAGGAACTCCCAGCACTGCAGGTCCAGGAGTCCCACGGGCTCCCACCCTCGCTCCTGCGAGTCCTGGGGGAGCGAGGGTGCCTTGGCAGGCAGCAGCAGGGGCTGGAAGGAGCCTGTCACCCCGCAGGCTCCAGCCCAGCGCCGCGGGTGGGAGGAAGCTTCCCAGAAGACGGAGAGCTAAAAAAAGGCAAGGCTTGGAGCAAGCCAGGGCTGCCAGCTATTTATTCTAGCATGCCTATATGCTGCAGAGCAGGAGAAAGATATTTTAAAGCTGCTGCAAGGAAGCTTGTCTGTCTGCCTGGGTTTGTTGTTCAAAAATCCAATTACCAACAGTCCCCACCACCAATCCTGAGCCCAGCAGCACCTTCAGCCAAGTGTCTTCCTAACACACTAAGGCAACTGACCCCTCACTCAGAACTACACTGAAGCAGATGATTGGAAAAAAGGCTTAAGCACCAACACAACAGAAAGAATTTGGGGATCATCCATATCTCACACTCAATTTATTTCTGGCCAGTCCTAATGAGAAATTTCTAATTTAGCATCCAGGGCTCACCGTTTTTGACTCAAACTCTCATAAGCACTTACCCCTCTGGACTTACAGATCTCACCTCCTACTAAAAAAGCACACCCCAGCCTCCTGTAAAAAAAAAAAAAAAAGCAACCACTGCAATCTCTGTTCTTGGATATGTATTTTTTACTGAAAAAAATCATTCATAAATTAACAAATACAAAAATGTACAAACACATGGGTAAATAAATGTAATGACACAAAGGATTGCTTTGCTGAGAAGTGTGTGTGTGTTGTAAAACACTAATCTTCAGTGCAAAAACGTCCCCCTGGCACCTCTTAAAAACATAACAGTAAGCTCAAAAAGCCATGATGATGGAAAGCTACTTGAGAGTTTAAAGCCACTTCTGATGGTGAGGGGCCCGAAGTGCGTGGCTGTTGCTCAGACAGTACCTCCCTTAGAGAAGCAGAGCTTTACGGAGAATTAACTGTCAATAAATAGTTTTGCAAATAAAACCCACATGGCTCATTTAAAAAAAAAAAAATCAGCATCGCACAGGACCTGCCCTCCAGCAGGGCTGACTGACAGTGCTGACATGGAAGGGGCAAATGAGTGGCCTTGTCGAACTTCAGCTGCCAGAATATGTACAAGTTCTTCTTAATACAAGAATTTTTACACCATAACAGCACATGCGCTTGACAGTATGTTTTTAACAGTTACATTTACTATACAGTATTTGACATAGCTGATAAGATTAACAGTGCACAGTTTCAGATAATCCACAATTTAAAAAGGGAAAATAAATTCAACATGGTTAGAACAAAGGATGGGATGCTGCTGGGGATGGACCCTTCTGTGCCAACCGCAGAGTGCAGTTCTGAGCAGAGGTAACGGCTTTTGTTCCACACCAGGTGCGACAGGTGTCAGGGACATGGAAGGCGGAGGATCCCAACTAAGGTAGTTCAACACCTACTCACACACACATGCATGATTCCACGGTAGTGAACTTGAACTAGTTGAAATACATTCCTTGTTTGAAGCACCATTTAACAAAGACAGGTTTCTAGCAAGGTCTCAAGATGAAAGAAAAGAGGGGCAGGGCAATGCAGTTTCAGCACCCAAAAAGGGTCCACATGAATTACAGATCGAGATTCTGAAGCAAAAGTCTTTATTGCTATATGCGCCAGAAAAAGCAAGTCCTCACCTCTGCCTATAAATAACCAGGCTGAATCCCCTCGGGAAGCGAGTTTAAAGCACATGTAAGTTCAGAGACTTTAAAACCTAAGTTACAAACTCATCAGCGCTTTTCAAGGGCAGGCTCGCTGTCCTCTCATGCCGGCCGATAAGATCTACACAAAACTTGTGTTTTCTAAACTAACGTTTTCTGGATACAGGTTAGGAATGCCCTGGGCAGTCACACCCACCACAGATGCGTATGGGGATCATACGTCCACAGAACTGAGAAAACAATGTAAACCATGAGAAGTTAAGGAAACTGAAGGCAAACAATGCAATGAAAAGAGTTAAAGTCCTTCAGAGGTCAAGTACCCGCCCTCATTGTGTGGAAATACAAACTAAAACCAACACCCAATGTATTTACTTTTAAGTCAGAGAGGTCCAGTGAGAGTGGCGGTGTCAGTGCTGTGTAAGGGCTGGACTGTGTCTGTGGGGACAGGGCCCGAAGTCCAGCCTGCCCACAGCGGATGTGAAGGAAAGAGGGATGGCATTGGATGGCTGGACGGGCTCTGGCTCCCGGTCCTCATATTTTCATGTGTCCTTCATGTCTCTCACTGAGCTGTGACCCCTGTCCCACCAGCTGTGCCCATGCCAGTGCTGCCAGGTACTGAGGGGGACAGCGCATGGCGCTGCCTGGCTCCGACAGCACCTCAGGGTGCTGCTGGATTTACACGATAAATACAAACTAAACCAACCTCCCAAACTGTTCCAGCACATTCCAGAGTGAGGGCAAGTGCTGCTGTCCGGGGAGGGCTCATGTGGGAACAGCGGCTCCATCCCGGCCCGGGGGCCACGCTCCCCCAGCCCTGCCGAGAGAGTGCCGAGTGCCTGCCAGGCTCACCCCTGCTGTCAGTGGGATACAGAGCAACAGCCATGGGACTGTATTCCATATGGCTTTTGGATTCATTTGCACATCATGTTGCAAAAGTGACAGAAGAGGGAGGTTTTTTAATAAGTATTTCCATTTCCTCACCCTCCCTGGAACAAGCCACCCCTGCAGTTTCTGGAATGAGTGATGACCTGGCTGTATTTCTCACCCAACGCACTGAAAGGTTCTGGGCCCTGGCCCACAAACATTTCTGCATATGCCCAGCTGGAATCATGCGAGCAGTCTCACTGGCTTAAAAGGGAACACCTTGCACAAGTACAGCGATGCTCATACAAGTGTTTACAGAACTCAGGACTAAAATGAGTGACCGCATGTAAACCTCTTGCTTGGACTTGAGCCACAGGAGAAAAATAAAAAGGGGAAATTTACACAGCATATTTACACTTACACTTCTTTAAGAAGCGATTCTGTTGTATATACTTCAAGCAGGTCATTTAAAAAACCGCACAGACATAGAAGAACGGCATCAGAAGTCTTTTGATCTCCCACCAGAGCAGTTACCAACCAAATGGCTCCCAACATTTGCCATCAAGAAGCCAGAGTCCCTCAGCTGAGCCGCTTCCCAGAGGAGAAAGTGCATCTGAGGAGAGTCCCAGTGCCAGAGATTGCTGGAGGAGGAATGTGGAGACGAGAGCAGCAGGTCAAACTGTTGTCCTGAAACCCAGAAAGCAAGTGGCAGAAAAAATAAAGAGACTGCTGAGCTCGCTGCCCGGGTATCGGGCTGGATTGGTACAGCTAGGGCAATTTGTGCGCGCACTTTCAGCCTCATTCTCCAAAATACTGTGATCCTTCATTAGACAAAGTGTTGCTTGTCCTTGATAACCCTTGGAAAAGAAAGTCTAGCACGGTGCTTTCTTGGTGAAGGGCAGAGCAAAGTTATTTTCTCCTCTTAATATTCGGTCACCAGAGCCAGCTCCGGTGTCAGGTTAACAGTGATGTTCTTATACAAGGCGTCATATGTGACGTTTGGAAAGTAGTTCAAGTTATTGAGGCCGTCCAGGGCTTGCCTTTCTTTTGACTTCCTCAGCAAGGCATACCTGTGCAACGAGAACCAGAGGCCAGAGTCACTGCTGTGTATCTCACAGCACATGCAAACTCCTTCCAATGCTTCTAGAGCACCTTTCAAAGAGCCAGGCCCAGGAGCAGCTACAAAATTATGAACTTCAGAGCCCTTAATGAAGGCAACCATCACGTTTAAATACTCTGTGTTAGTAAGTATCGGAAAACTCCAGAAAACTCCGTCACCTGATAACAGGCAAAATGCTCACTGTGCCACCAGCAAGCATTCAGCTGCCAAAACAACCTGTGACACCTGCCCGAGGCCTGTGGGTCCCATTCCCAGGAGAGGGCTGGGGGTCCTGCCAAGCCCACCACCCACAGCATCCTGGAGAAGTGCAGCTGAGGGGTTATGTGGTCCTTGCCACTTTTATGAAATCAGACGTGAACAAGAACAGAACTAAATGGCTTTAGTCTGAGGGATGGGGGTGAGGAAGTAAAACTAGCAGAATGGTGGTATGGGGAAGGAAACTGCAGCTGGTGCACAAAAACAGCCTCAAGCACATTTAGAGGCAGCGTGATAAGATAGAAGGAGGAGGGTTGGGAGGGGGAAATAGGCAGAGACATCTCAGCAGGACAGTGACTCACTTCAGCACAGTGCTGGAGGCCTGGAGGCACCAGGGTGAGTGGGAGCTGGGCTAAGACCTGGGGACAGAGAAAGCACCAAAGAAGGGTTGTGCCATGAGGCAGGGGAAGGTGCTGGGTGAGAACAAAGAGGGACGTGCCAAAGCTGGTTTCAAAGATGCCACAGCATCAAGACATGGGCAGAACTCTTAAGTGGCTTGAGGAAGGACCGTGTCCTTCTCCATGGAGAGAAGAGTCAGGTGCCCTGCTCCCTGCTCTGCTGGGAGGAGCAGCAGGGCTTTGCATGGCAGCAGTTAGGATTTGCTGTGGGCAGTGTTGGTGTCAGTGTGCTGTGTCAGGACTTGCTGTGGGTACATGCAGAGTGGATTTCAGAGCCGGACAGAGGACACCTTCTGCTAACCCCAGGCTAGGCTGGGTGCCAGGCTCCAGAGGCAGCAGCTCACTGGGGCCAACTCTGTCCTGCCCATCTCTCCCCCATCCCACTGAACAGACCCACAGCTCCTGCTGACATGGAACTCAGGGATCCTGGCTGGGGCCAGGAGACCAGGGAAGTGTCAGGAACCAGAGCTCAGTCCCATGGCACTATCAGCCTGACACACTTCAAGGGTTTGACTAAACATGGTTTCCTAAACCAAAAGCAACTTCTCTTCTTCAAGAGTGAAGTAAAAGAAGCATCTCTGACTGGCTGCATTCTGTCCAACAGAGAGATGAAAAGTAGGGATAAAGATAGAAACTCAAATGGAAACACCCCCAAAAATGAGCCTTCTGCAAAAGAAGACCAACAGATAGCTCAAATCTCTGCAGCAGCAGCCTAAAGCCCCTCTGCAGAACAGAGCTTGCATTGCTCGTCCAGCAGCTCCTCAGTGTTAGTTCCTGAAGTTGTTTTTGACAGATGTATTTCTCTGGTTTTCTGTTGCACAGTTTTCAGAAGACTCAAATTCTACTGTGGTCTTCAGGCAAAAGCAATCAGTCAACCCCTGTACCCCCTGAAACAATCCTGGCTCTGGGACAAAGGGGTTGGAGCCCTCCTGGAGAGCTCCAGGGAGAATTTATGTTCTTGAGAAGAATGTTTGCACAGTACCCGTCCTCCTTTGGTCTAGGGGACAGTTACCACTCCTGGTGGGTGCCTGAAGCCTCACAAGACAGCAAACCCCGAGTTCAGGAGCTCTGTACACCCACCCAAGCCCCAGGTTTCGGGCCAAGAAGCAGAAACAGAAGAAAGGAGAGGGTGTTGCTGTTGGACTTTGTGAATGTTGCCAGGGACACCTGATGCTTCAGCAGCCACACTGCAGGACAGCTCTGTCCTTTCTGCAGGCTCAGCAATGCCTCCTTCAGCACTTAGGCTCTTCTAGAAACACTGAAGCTTCTCTGACACCTGGCAATAGCCACCCCTGTACATTCCTCTGGAGACAAAGGAGAGGCCCTCAGCCTGCCATGGTGACAATCTCCTCTTTTGGATGGCATCCAAGCAGCCACAAAGTAAGGACCCCTCACTGCAGGGATGTGGGGTACAAAATGCAGGGATGGAGGAATCCTGGCAATGCTCTGCCTCCATTTCCCTGCAGTTAGTTTCCTTCAAGAGTTCAGGCTGTTACTGCCCTCAGACAGCTGCAGAGAACCTCCTACATGGTACAGACTCTTTGTGAAAGGCTTTAGGATTCTTAAAAAAAAAAATTTACTTGCCTTCCTAGGAACTGCACTTCTCCTCGATGATGGTGGGGAATTGATTTGTATTTCCCTGTGTCTCCTTCTGGTCGAGTCACTGAGTAGCCTGCATACTGTACTCTGCATTAGAAAGGGGAGAAATAAAATAAAATAAACAAAAAATAATCACCCGTTGTGTTTGCTGTGCTGGCAGTGCTTCCAGAGCTGCAGTCAGAGCTCCCGGGGCTCTGGCTGTGGCTCGGCCTTCCCACCCACAGAGAAGCCACACAAACCCCCCGCTGCAGCCTGGGCTCGGGGCATGTCACACAGCACTCAGCACCTCAGAGCCCTGCTCAGCCGTGTAGGACACTGTGCACAGAGCCAAGGGTTTCCCAGCCAGCACTTCTCTGCTTCCCATCCACTGCCTGTGCAGGCTGGAGCAGCCCCTGCTCCTCCCGAGCCCCCGCAGCCGGGCTGCTTCGTCCCCAGCCCAGGGCAGGCGGGCACAGCGAGCCCAGTGCCGGTGTCAAAGGTGACAACTTTCCCCTCAGAGCACGTGCCAGGCTCAGCTCACAGAACCACCACCAGGGCCCAGGGAGCCTATACCTGTTCCAGAGGTCGTCGTCCTCGCCACCCCAGCCCCAGAAGGCGTTAGGGAATCCGTTGATCTTCTGGAACTGCTCGACAGTCAGGCCACTCACCCCCCCGAAGAACTCGTTGTATGGGAGCCTGAGTGGGAGAGAAGGGTCAGGGCAGAGCCCACCGGCTCTCCCGCCTGCCATGGGAAAGCCCAAGCCCTGAGGATGCTCTCTCCTATTGCCTCTCATGCTCCTTTTGCATGAGAAAAAACCTGAGAAAAAACCCAGATTCATTCTCTGCCTTAAAAATAAATAAATTAAATTAACAGTGTCTCCTTAGCAGTTACGGTAGCAGGGAGGAAGAACAGTGCTTACAGGTACATGTACTTATCCAGCTTGGCTGCAAAGTGCCTTGGCATCTGTCCACACCCATAATAGTTACGGTCATTCTCTGGTATGTGGTCCACGTCGTGGAAGATGAGGCAGTCCCAGTCCAAGTCCTTCATTGCTTCCCGAAAGCCAACATTGAAGAGCATGGCACGGTTGAAGGGTTGGTTTCCAGCCTAGCAGGGAGAAAGTTCCTTCTCAAGAGGAGTCCCTACAGTTCATGCTCTGTGTGTGTTCTCAGCCCTGTCTAGAAAACTGCAGAGTGCAACCAGCTCCCATACTGGCACCATGAATGAAGCAATGTATTGGAGCAGACTTTACAGTACAGGAGCAAAAATAAAGATGTCAAAGCCTTATTACTCAGACACTTGAAAAAAAATCCCAGTTTTGATCAGTCTTTTTAAGCTAGAGCTAAATATGGAGGCCCATTTACTGAGTGGATGAAGCCAAACAGCTTAAGTTGAGAGGTCCATGTACACATCAAATGACAATCATGTTCTAGATGAAATGCCTAACTCTGGTCAGGCCATTCCTATGCCTAGGGGATGCTGCCTGGAACGAGTGCAGGGATATACAAAAAAAAATGCAGCATTGTCTAAACTGCAAATACCTGGTCCAAAGCTTTTTTAAAAAAATAAGCCCTACAGAATTTAAAAAATAAAACAACAGCACAAAATCCCAAATCTCTATTTTTCAGATGAAACCAGTAACGCCTGGGTACATTTCTTAGCTGTGCCACTTTTAGACAGAACAGGACAACTTACACATTGCAACATGAGCCCTACACCTCCCACACCAGAGCGATGTGATCTGGCAGGGACACCCCTTGGGACACGGCAGAGCTGTACTTGCAGACGCGTTTTTAGGGCAGCGCCGCCCATGCCATGCTCACTCACCTGTTCCACAACGTAGAAGGCGAACTGTAAACGTTGCCGCTGCAACATGGGAATGAGGTGTCTGAAGAGGACAGGAAGATGCTCGTATCGATTGCGGAATGGGATCAGGATCGCCACCTGATGAAGAGAGGACATGGCTCTTACTGCACCACACCTGCTGCCAACCCCAGGCTGGGGAGCAGGACTGGCTGGTGTGGGGTTACAGGAGCAGCACTAAAAAAGGTGTCTTAGCTCTTCCATGTAGGGCTGAGCAGCCTGAAACCCTTCCAACTCCCAAAACATGGATTTCCTATTCACTTTTTGAGGAATTGTTGCTTTGGAAAAATTCAATGTCACCTTGAGCAGGAGACTTGCAGTGCCCCCTCTTCACCTCTGCCCAGCGGTGGGGACACTAAAGCAGCCCTTGAGTTCACTATTTCTTCCCTAGGCACTGCATTGCCACACTTCAGAACTCCTCACATCATTGCTCTGAAGATGCAGCACACCAGAGATGCCCATTAACATCTTCCCACCGCCCGCCCAGGACTCCCTGTCCCCCCCACATGCAGCAGGACATGGGGCTGCCCAGCTCCCAGTTACCTTCCAGCGAGGCAGGCAGTCACTTGGCTTCCAGTGCCCTCCTAGCTTGATGGAAGGGTCTTTAGAGAAGAACTGGTGGATATCCTCCATGGTGATCTCACTCATATTTACATCAATGGGGCCCTCTGCAGAGTGCGAGAAGCAGCAGGTGGTGAGGAGCTGCTGTGCTCCTGGGGTAGCACTTTGCTGCATCCCTGTCCTCCATCCCCACCACTCAACTTCTTTTCTCCAGCACCAGCAAAAGCAATTAGGAAATGCTGCTGATGTAACACCTCCATCTTCTCAGCCTTTGTGGCTGCTACTGGATGTGGCTGTCCATGAGAGCCCCACGTACATGAGAGCCTGGATACAGCTGGGGTACCCCTCTACTCCCCCCTGCATGCTTCCAGCAGACTAAACCCCTCACCTCAGCAGAGAGCATCCCCCCCCTTTGGAAACATTTGCTTTCAAAAACCTGGTTTTCCACCTAAGGATAGCTTTGGTGGAAGCATTTCTCCCAGCTGCAGCTCCCCGGCAGGGTCCAGCGCATCTCCCACAGCAGCCCCAGCACAGCTGTACCCGGCACAGCTCAGGGCTGGGACTGGCAGCACTGCCAAGGCACAAGAGAGCCACCCCGCCGCCACTGCCCCTGGAAAAGGGCTGGCAGAGTCTTTTCACCAGCTCCCAGTGCACAATCCCTCTATTGTTTGTGTTTGCCAAGTGATGGGCTCCTGCTTCAGCAGGGAGACATGCCTCTGAGACAGCAGGGATTAAATCCTGAGGGTGGGTAAACAATGATTTCTCAGGAGGGAGCTGGGCTCTAAACAGCGCTCCCATTCATCCCTAGGTGCCTGGCAGGGAAATGGTGGTGAGACTGGGAATGCCACCGTGTGCCCTCCAAAGCCACGGGGAGCAGGAGAGGGGCACAGGGCTGTCAGGATGCTACTCACTCATAGAAGGGAGCCTCTCAGGACAGGTATTGTTGGGAAAGTAGGTAAAGTCTTCAGGAAGAAACGTTGTGGCTTGCAGAAAGGTGTCATTGTGGCTCAGATCAAGAGGATAATCTGGAGGAAAAAAAAATAAAAGATGAAAAGTTTTCCCCTGAGCTGTAGGTCTGTTATTTCCAGCCACTTCCCCATGCCACTGTGAGCAGACTCCAAAGTCAACCACGGCTGAGGATGTCCCCAACAGCACAGCTCTGTCCCCAGTGGAATGTGCTCTAGCCTTTCCACCCAGCTGGGTGCTCATCCCCATCCTGGGACAGGTGGCTGCAGAAGCCCCAGCTGCCTTAGCGCCACACTGAAGAAACCTCTGCACTTCCTGGCCAAAGGAGGAATTTTGAGCATCACCTTTAGGTATCACAAAAGAGCACGTGGCTCTTGAAAGGAAAATCTACTGCTGCCTTGTCCCTGAAAGACACTGGCATGGCAAGAGGGGATGTGCTCCTCCAGCAGGTCCTTTCCCAACAGGAGAGGGGGAAGTCCCCAGGCAGGTCTCAATGCCAGCTGGGAGTGTCAGTGCAGTATCCTACACAGGGCAATCCTGCCTGGAATTCTCCTCAAAGGATCAATAAAAACGATCACATTACACACAGACTTCCCTCTGCTTTGCATCGTGCAGGAGCAGAGGAGCCCCCGTGCCCCAGCACCTCTCTCCAGCCTCCCCATTCCCTGCATCCTTTAACCTCCTGGGCTGCACCCTCCAGCCCGTTACACCTGGAGGTGTTTTGAGGTTTCCACTGCGACAAGTCATTTGCTGTGTCCTGCTAGTATGTAACATCATGTCAGTAACATTGTTTATTCACTCAAGTAAACAGTATCGAAACTATCGCAAAACTCAAGATGGGCTGTAAACAGAACCTAAGGGCTTTTCAAGTAGGATAGATGTTATTTTGGTTCCAAATTTCCACAAGCAGTTTTCCCAGTGAACTCCCATTACCAGAGCACACGCAGTACTCAGCCCAGGTGACAGCCCTCAGTGAAGCTCATCTGCCCTGTTTTGCACCAAGGGCTGCCTTTTTTTGCTGGATCCCTCCTTGCAGCCATACCGGGCAGGCTTCCTCTCCCAGCTGTCACACAGCCCCACTGCGGTGCAGGGACACACGCCCACCAGGCAGTGACACCCACCCAGGCACCCAAAATCAGTCAGGGAAGGGAGGTTCTGATCCCAGTGTTAATGCAGTGGCCACAGCACCAAGTACCATCCAGACATCACCACCATCCATCCTGCATCTGCTCTGACCTGCCTGCCAGGGAAGGTCGCCCAAGGACAGTGCCCAGTGCTTGTGTGTGCTAAAACTGTCCTCATGGCTGGAGCTCTTGGGGAGGGCAGGTGTCCTCACATGCCTGCGCAGCTGGGACTGGTATGAGGTTCAAGCAAAGCCCAATATTACAGCAGCAGCACTGGTATCACTGGCGCTAATGTGGTCACTAGCTCCCTGCCTTCTGCAGGAGTACACAGGTTTTTGGATCACTTGAAGTCCCCCAGGGCAGAGCCTCAGTGGGATGAAGGCTCTCACGACTGTAAGCAGCAGAAATGGAACCTCTAACCCTCCTCCCCTCAGGGGATCAGCCACTTCCTCACCCTGCCTCTGCTTTACTTGATGTTTCCAGTCTTAAAAATAGCCCAGGGTGGCTGCCCTGGCTGACTTGGTGTGGCAGAGGAGGTGACCCGGGGCGTTCATCTCCTGCGTAAGTCGATAATTCCCCTCCCGTGCCCATCCCCAGTCAGCTGAACTGATGGCTGCACCTCAGCAGGCTGGGCAGCAAGGACATAGCTCATACTTCTGCTAATGAGGAAATAATCTTGCCTGGTAAAACTCTGTCAGCCCCTGCTGCTGAACCCTGGCGGGCAAGGAGCCAAGCTGAGCTCCCCATGCCAGCCTGATGCCAACGTGAGGCTGCAGGGATGTGCCAGCAGGGAAGGGACAGGCTGGGTGTCACCAGCCCGGCTCACACACAGCCATGGGCAGTTCTGCTTCACTGTACCATATTTACCACAACTTGTAACCCCATGTGTTCATGGACATGTGGATTATGAAGAGGCTGGGAGGGGGAGCCTGCGCTCCACTCCCTACATCCTGCCCAAAGTTCAATACATTATTTATGGCAGATCTCCAGCCAAGTCATCTTGGTTCATACTTTCATGGGAAGAGTGAAGCTTACGAGCACAGGCTCCTCCACGTGCACACAGACAGGGCTCCATGCAGGTGCACACCTGGAAAGGTATTTTTTATATATGAAACCTGATCCTTGCACTGAATTTGAAAGTGTTTACCCTCAGACTGGTTGAAGCTACAAGTTGAATTCCTGGAAAGCAAAGAGGTTTTCCGCTCAAATCCCATCATTTCAGACCTTTCAAGATTTTCACCCCTTATACAAGTTAGAATCATTTGAACTTTATACATATATAAATAAATAAATTTAGTTTTTATATATTGACAGTGTTTCTATATATATCGGGTATTTTTATGTTACACATATATTTTTATATATAAAAATAAAAGCAGCAGACAATTAATCAAAGCTTCCACCTTGCATTTACCAGTATAAATTAATTCCTTCAACTTACTTTTGAATGAAAATGGAACCTTTAATCAAAATTACAATTATTCCAGAAATACCTGAGTCATTCACACTGCTGTTCCTCTTGGCATAGGCACTGCGGACCACCTGCTCGTACACCTGAGCTCCTATAGTTCGCATGTTCTCACGGATCATGATGCCTTGGGCTTGCATCATGAAGAGGTAGGTGTTCACTGCAAGGGCGGAAGGAAGAAGAATATTTTCATGAGCATCAGCTTCTGTAGGGAAAAGAAACCAGGGTCTTTTGGAAGCATTCCCAGGCTCCTGCTTGATTTCAGCTCCCTCCCACCAGGCGGATCCCTGGGTTGCAGGAGCCGTGGTTGCTGGCAGAGCCGGGAGGGGCAGGCAGCCGGGCAGTGGAGGCGTGAGGCACATTTGGAAACCCCGCTGGTTGACAAGGGGAACGTACCCAGCCAAACCTGACTACCAGGCTGTCAGACAGCACTGCAGCTTAAACAACAGCACCTTTTGCTGCTCAATTAGGGAGGTTTAATTAGGAAATATCATTACGACAGGAAACCAAGCTGTGTGCCTGTAGAAGGGCAGCCGTTCCTGACTGCAGCACGAGGGCTGACACCTGCCTGGCAGAGGCACCCCAAGAGGCACCACAAAAAGTATCCCCACACCAGACTCCGAGCCCCTGGTATGTCACACCCTGGGGCAGGCAGCAGCACAAGCCCTGGGTCCCAGCCACGTTTCTTCCCCTTCTCCTCTCCTGCTGACCCTGTGCCCTGGCACAGCTCAGGCTGAGCCTGATTAGGTTTCAGTTTAAGCTGACACCCAGCTGGCAGGACCAGGCCCCAAAGTAAACAGCAGCAAGCACAGCCCTGTGTCACCAGCAGCTCCCATGGGACAGCAGGACAGCCATGCACAGGGGCAGCAGGACAGCCACCATGCACAGTACAGCACCCCTCAGCAGCATCGCTGTGCCAGCTACAGCCCTCTCGGTGTAGTTTTACACTTAAAAATGAATTGGAAAGTAAAATCTTGACACAAAGGTACCAAGAAGGGGCAACCTAGAAGGCCTATTCTACACTAGCAATTAAAAAAACAGGTCAAAACACACTCCAGGAGGGATGAAGAGGGCACCGGGCCAAGGAAACAACAGGGACCCTGCTCAGAGGAGAGCAGTAGCTGATGCAATGTCACCAGGAAACACCCATACCAGACAGGTCATTTCTACAGCAGGCATATCACAGCCTGAAACCAGCAGCTACCAGTGCCAGGAAGGCACAGTCACGGCTGGAGTCACGGGGAGCACAGGCTGGATATGGCACCGGTACCAGAGAGCAGGGTCCCCAGCCCAGGGTACACACACTGCACCCCCATGGGCTGCCTGCCTGCCCCTTTCTGCACCCACACACTGAAGCAGGTCCAGAAAGGCTGCCCAGATACATTTCCCAATCCCAACTGTTAAATATTTGAAAGGAGGACAGAGCCCCATGTTGTGCTCAGAGCCCAACACTACACCCGGCTGCTGCCCATGCCCAGTGTGTCCCTGAGCCACGGGGAATCACTGGATTTTCAGCAAGAAGGGGGTCAACTGCATGAAGTGCTTGGCAACTAAATGTCTTGAAATGAAATTTTAAATGTCTCTTTCCAGCCCCTCCCTTCCTATACTCATACCCTTTGTGGTGGGGCCAGTGATGGCACCTTAAGCCAATGGTTACAGCAGCAATGAGCAGGAGCTGGCTCAGCCAAAGCTGCACCCAATCCCACTTGGCTCACCTGCCTGTTCTGGGGCCAGCTCTGAAACCAGAGTGACCGCCAGGTCAGCTGGTGACAGCTACAGCTTAAACGTGAGCTTTGGGGCAGTTTCTCGGCAAGGCACCCCTGTTGCATTGACCACGAGAGGTATCAAGTGCTGCTCCTTCTCAGAAAGACAGGGAATTTGCTCTAACAAATGCCCAGGGATAAGGCTCAAGGAAAAGCCAGCATTATGACACAGCACCAAAGGCCAGAAACAAAAGTAGCATGCAAAATTCCCCATGCAAAGCCTTACCCCTGAGCCCAAAACCTTTATAAGTTCACAATCGTCAGCTCAGAGCTCAGCATGAAATGGCATCACCTCCCAGCATCAGCAGTCCAGCTCCAGCATCCCTCCCCAGCACAGCCCCAGCTTTGCCAAGCAGCTGCCCCCCAGGATTTATGAAAATGGGAGTTCCTGCAGGAGTGGTGAGAAATGGGTGATTCGGGGTTAGCAGTGCACAGTGCGAGATGCAATCGGGCTGGCGGAGCCTTGGTGCGCAGGGCAGGATGCGCAGGGCAGCCCCAGCCCAACCTGCCCGTGCAGGTCTTCCAGATGACCACAAGCTTTTCCTCCAGCTTATCAGCCCAGTGCCAGCCCTGCCTCGGGTGCAAAGGTGTCGTGCTAAGGGTTGGTGCTTGGGGCAGGCAGCTCCCAAGGCCACGTCCTGCCCCAGTGACAGCATCCACCCCGCTGCTGGCACAGGGCTCTTCCAGGAGGCAGCACCAAGCAGCCCATCCAGCCAGGGGAACAGCATCCTCCAGAGCCAAGCAAGCACAGCAGGGCATGGATGGTTCAGGAGAGCAGCACCACGGCTGCTCAAGAGCCAGGCACAGCTTGTCTCCTGCACAGAGCAATGGGGGGCTGAAGCCACTCAGCCAAGCTGGGTATCAGGTCCAGGCTGCTGCTAAGGAAGGGGCAGCGAGCCTGCACCTTCCAGCCCACATGGAGCTGGGTCAGCAGTGAAAAACAACTCTCTGATGCTGATCAAGTAATTTCACTTTCTACTTCATTATGCTTCGACTTGCTGGGTAAAGCAGATCCAGGTTTGGTGAAGCATGAAAGAACAGGAGAGACAAATCAGCATCCAATCCCTGGTTAATTTGAGGAAGAGGGAGGTTTGTCGGGCACAGTGAAAGCGCCGTTTGTTCCCCTCCACAGTGGCAGACGGAGCAGGGCCTCGGCACAGCCACATGACACGGCTCGCTGGGCCGGGCTGCTCAGAGCTGCAGCAGGAATCCTGAGCAGACTGTCACAGCAGCCACCATCCCAGGGGAGCGCGGGCAGGAACAACACCAGCTTTGTGTCAGGCAGCAGCTGCCTTTTCACATATTAACCCCTTTAAGCAGATGATTAAGGAGATACCTGGCCAAGGATGAGCTGTGCTGTCAACATGCCAAACACCCAAGGTCAAGAGCCCCCCATGACCAGGGACCAGAGCCCCTTCTCCTATCCCCAAAACAAACTTCCTGCGTGAGATAAGCGTCACAAACACCGTCTTCATCCAGAACACATAATTTGTTCAGGTCAGAAAATCAGATTTAAAACACGCTATTGCAAACATTTCACTCCCTGTGAGCACGCAGTGCTTAGATCAGCTCCAGGGGCTGCTGTGGCCAGGGCTGGGGCTGCACCAACATTTGGGAACCACTGTACTGAGCTCAAACCTCACTCCTCCTCCATTTACTGCCCTTTTGATGAGCAAATTAGCCATGTTTTAAATTTATTAAGCCTGACCTGGCTGACTCTACAAAGCCCAGGGCCCCTGTACCCGAGAGGTGTTTCCCAGAGCCAGAGTGCCGGAGATGCCAATCACCCCTGAGCATTTACTGCTGCAGACAGGCTCGTGGTGGGCTTGGCCTGAACTGGGGTTCAGCCAGAAAGCAATTCTCCCTGTTGTGATACATTGCTAATCTCATCACACAGGATGATCTCAAAAATTACATCGGCCTTCTGCCTTTCTTCCCTCTGAGCATGCGGCACTTCAGAGCACACGCACAGCACAATAACAGCCCGGCTACTGCTGCTGGGCAGCTGGACAGGGACAGGAGAGTGATGGGAAAAGGGACTTGTCCCTTTTTCCATTAATTTCCAGCAAATCCTCACTCCCCACCCAGAAAACAAGCAAAATTTAAGAATCCATTTGCCCAAATAACTGCCTGAAGATTATTCTTGTTGGTTCATTGAAGGACAAGTCAATCCTGCCACGATTTAAACAAACAGAAAACATGACAGCTTGTCACCAGCTGGAACAGAGGCACAACGCTGCACCCCAGGGCATGGCACCTCTTGGGATATTGCACCCTAACCTCTCTGCTCACAAGCAAACTGGGAGAGCAAGTGCTCACTCAAGGCAGGAGTGGATGCAACAACTTCATCCAGGGAAATAAAGTCCAATTATATAAATAAGAACTGAAGTCTTCCTGTAATCATTTCTCTGTTAGTATTTTCGGAGCACTTCTAATCAAGAAACAGCTGACTCTCTCATGGAAAATTAGTTTCATCGTGATGACACGTACTAGAAGAGGCAACAGGGTAATTTGCAGCTTGGGAGCAGATTTGGAAGAAGATTGACTGTGATCTACGCCAGCCACCGACACAAGACGGAACAGATCTGACATGTCTTGCTCCCGACCCTGACACACTTCCACTGCCTGCGGAAAGGACCTTCCTGCAGCATCCCGCTGCACGGGGGACAGCGGGGTACCCCGAGCTGGGAGAGACAGTCAGTGGGACTGGGGTCAGGAAGAGGGGCCAAGTGGCTCACAGCAGCCCTGCACGCCTGCAGCAGTATCAGTGCCCAGCACAGCAGCCAGGCTTTCCTGAGGAAGGAGCCAGTCTTCCTCTGCTTTGAGATTTCGGGCTTTCTGTCACATTCAGCATTTTTTGCATTCATTAGTCCACACGTGCTGCAGAAGCATCGAGAGGCTGTTTGAGTTCATCATGGTCTCACTGCTGTGTGCAGCCTTCTCCTGCCAGCACCTGGAGCTCCCGTTCCAACGAGCACAGTCACAAACCAATGCACCACCAGAGAAACTGCTGCTGAACACTCTACGAGATGCTTGGAGTGGGCACAAGGTGCCCAGCAGAGCTTGTGGGACACCTCACATGGGAGATGTAGCAGCGACTTGGAAGGGGTGAGGGTCCCGCAGGCAGCAGGGTGGGCGCTCAGGTCACCCTTGCAGGGCTGCGAGGTCCCGCCTGCTGCAGACACCTCCCGCGGGGCCCAGAGACAGCAAAACCAGCAGAGTCATGTCTACGTTAAGCCTTTTGCTAAGCTCTCCCAGCAGATCCCCAGCATCAATCCAGCTCCATTAGCATTAGCAATACAAAAGGGGTTTAATCAAACTAAGCCTCTGAGGCACTGATAGACAGTTACGATAGTCTTAACTCATAAATAGCCCAACTAGGAAAAGTAGCAGCATCCCAGCATTAAAACAGCATGAGACCTCGGTCTCTACTAGCTTTCCAGGGGCACAGTATTCCCCAGACATGCTGAGTGCCAGAACAATTAAGTAAGAGGTTCCTATTAGTTTTAGAGAATTTAATATTAATGCCATCACTGTTACTTAGCCCTTCGCCTCTAAATAGCACAGGAAGGAATAATTTGATACATTAAATGGTCTAAGAATTAACAGTGCAGCAGCAGCACTGAGCTGGTAATTACAAACCACTTGTCCCCAAAATCGGCAAGTTGGCAGCTTGCACATGCATATAGCAAGCAGGAAGATGGGAGGCTAAAGTGACACTCAGTCAAAACCTGAATTTGGGAAATTTGTATCTGAACTGTCTTACAGAAAAATTACCCTGGGGAAGCCTCAGCAAGGGGAGGAAAATCCATATTCTTCTAAGAGACCCTAATTTTTTCACGTACACATTTAAGGTGGCAACTTCCATTTGCAATCCCACAGCTGCCTGCACTAAGGTGTTTGTGTCACTCACTCTGAAAACTGCACTGATTTTAGGATACCCAGCAAGAGAAGCACAATGTGCTCTGCACACGTGGGAAAACTCAGCAGGCCAAGGGAACTCATAAAACACCTACAGCACCAAAGCACCCATGGAAGGAGCTCTGCACCCCAAAAGCAGGCAAGGCTGGTGGTGGGACTGAGCCCCAGGTCACCCAGGCACAGTGCCAGCACTCCCACGCAGGTGGGAGAACCAGGAGGACACAGTTTACCTGTGCACCAGGGCAGTAATGCCAAGGATGGCTGTAAAATCACATTGGGCTTTACAAATCCCAGGAGCAATGCAGGGCTCTGCTGCAGTTCCTCTCTGTGAGGAAGGGCACAGTGACATGCAGGCTGGAGCACAGAGCATAACAAGCACTTGCCCAAGTTAAATATTACCCTTCCTCGAGAGATTCAGACTCTTCCACTTTAATTGCCATTCAGGAGATGCAATTGCACTGACTGCACGTCCTGCTCATCTTCCATCCCCCCATGCCCATCTCCAGCGAGTCTGCTCTCTCCATCCCGCTCCCTTCAGCAGGATCAGCACAAACACTCCCCAGGAGGAGCGGAGCATCCGCTGGCTGCACATTCCCGTGACAGGCAGAGCACAAATGCTCAGCTCTCACCCTGCACACGAAATGAGCAATCAAAGGCTCTTCAGCAGGCGCTGACACGGACACCGACCCCGACCTCCGGGCTGGCAGCACCGGCTGCTGCTACTACAGCAAACATTTACACTTCCAAACAGTTAGAGCTCAGCGTTTGTTCCTTCGGTTCATTAGGAGACAAAGGGGTGGGAATTCCTGCATCCTAGACACCCTCTTAAAGCATCAGGAATCCCAGTGCCCGAGTCCAGTGCTCATGTAGGATCAGGATGAACAAACAGAGGGAGAGCTTTTGTTAAGAAAAATAATAAAAAAGAATTAAGTGAACACTTGGGGAAGCAAGGGAGACGAAAAACAGGCAGATTGTCCCCAGCGCTGTCCTTGAAGCGGGAGGGCAGGTTAGGACATGGGCTGCCAGGGACAACTCCTCATCCCCCAGGCAATGGGAACTGGCACAGCTGCAGGAGACAAAGGAAACCCTCCACTGCCCTGCCACCAACCTGGGCTTCCCGCTCAAACAGGCGGACACAGGACATGCAGGAAAATGGGGACACATGGAGTGGTGCTGCCTAGGAAATATAGTCAATAGGGACTTTCAGTAATGCTGTCCTTCACCAGGTGAAGCAATCTAGAATACAGTCAGACCACAGCAGAGAACAGGAGACAGGTGGGATTTGGATTTAGAATTTTCATATACATCACACACCAGTTAAATAGATTTTGCAATCATTGATTTGTTAGTCTTCCAACGAGGACATAATTTCATACTCTCCAATGGGTATAGTCAAAAAACAACTTAAGAGTAATGGATTTATTGACTCAGTTCACACACTGCAAACTGCATTGTCTGAGGCTTTAACACTCTGACTTTGATGGAAAAAAAGAGAGCAGCTTCTGTTGTTTAGGCTATTTCCCCCCTAAAAAAAACCAAAGACCTGATTTTTCAAGCATGTTTTACAAGTGCAGCATAGCTGAACAAAAAGGGTTATCACATGCACAGCCTCATGTCTGCTGCAAGGGAGCTGCTCCAAGGGGGGGTCCGAGGGGCTGTTACAGGTCAGTGGTTTGCCTCTCACACCAGGCTGGCCCATCCCGGCGGGGAGGCGTGGGGAGCCCTCCCGCCCAGCTGGCAGGAGCTGCGCTTGCAGCATCCAGGACAGCGGCCGCTCCTCGCTCCATCCAGCGAGACCCGCGGCACATCTTCCACTGCCATTTATGGCTAAAGCATGGTCCAGCATGGCTTATTTACATCTTGTCTCCAAAAAAAAAATAGCACGGGGAAAGCCCTGCTCTCAGCCTAGCTCGCCCACGACACACATGTCCCGGGGCACCCGCTCCTTGCCACAGAACGAGCGGCAGAACCCAAGGCAGGGATTCTCACCCCCAGAGAGGGCTGGCCTGTGCCCAGCCTGTCCCTGCCTCCGACCTCAGCAGGGCAGGGATCAGCGGTGGGGACACCCCAGCAGGCGCCAGGGAAGGGCACGGCAGGGGCAGAGTGCGCTGCTCCGCCCGGGCTCACCCTGGGCACACCCAGGCACTGCCGGGACTGCCCTGCTCAGCGGGACACGGCCACCACCAGCAGCTGCAGCCTCTCGCCTGACCTGAACCTGCTGCTTCCACTCTCGCTGGGGACAAAAGGCCTAGAGACAGGCCCCACGCTGCAATGTCATGGCCAGTACCTGCTGGTGGGAATAAAGCATCCTGAGCTGCCTCAGCCCTGACAGGACAAAGGCTGCTCTACAGCAAGCACGATTTGCACCACAGAGACCAAGGAGAGAGCCCTCTGTAGCAATGCCTCAAGACTGTCCCTGTTGTGGTTTCTTTTCTGTACATTGCCCGGTCCTGGGAAAGTGGCCATCCCAGCAGCCAGAGAAGGAGTACAGCCACAGCCCCACCTCCACACTATGCATCTGCCTGGCTTGCCAGCCCTTTCAACTCCTAAAAAATTCTCCAAGCTGGAATTCTTCGATCACGTGGGATGATTGTTGTCCGAGATTTTCAAAGGCAGCAGCTCAGAGCTGCCTGCCAAGGGTACTCTCACCATGCAGTGCCATTTAAGACCCACAGCAGCTTGGCTTCCACAGTGAGATTACAGAGTTGTTCTTGTCTGCAATAATTAAAGGCAACACTGTGAATGGCCTCTCCAGCTGCTGTGTTTCATTAGAAGGAAAAAAGCCATCAGAGAGAGGGTGAAACTTTGAACTTCCAACACCCAGACCATTACCTAAGGGATTTTGTAGGAACTATGACATCCTAAGACATTTATTAGCTTTGTTGTGAGCTATGCAACCTTGGAATACATAACATTTTTATATGATTTTCTTCTGCCTGACAAGCAAACTGGTAATATAGCTGCTGTAAAGAAATTAACTGATTCCATTATCAGTGTAAGGAATGACTTCACTGGAAAACATCCCTCTATCTTTGAACTTATTTAACACCTAAGAGACTGTCCATCAAATCCTATCCTATGTGACGTCTACCTATGTGCCAGCAGAAAAGCAATGGCATGAGTCTGTTTGGGGTGCCATGAACAGGGAAAAAGAAAAAGCCCTTCCTTCCATCACCCCACAGACCTGTGCTGTCTGTGCCCTTTCTGGACCAGACCCTTGGGCTTGGCACATGCAGACTCTGTGCAGGGACAGGGCTGTGCTTGTGGCTTGCCCCAGCACTGCCCTTCTCTCCTGCCTCTGCTGACTTGGCCCTCCTTCCCAGACGTGGCCAACATTTACCAACAGTGCGGCCACACTGGCGCCAGGCACAGGAAAACCCTAAACCTTATCATGGGAAGGGGGAATAAAATGCCTGGCTCCAGAGAGCAGATTCTCACCGCCCTGTACCACAGCAGCACACTCAGAGCCGTGCCTAAGCACTGCCATTAAGTTACACATTAATCCCAGATAAGCAGCCACAAGGCTATTGAGCCATCGAGCTCAGCAAGGGATCGGCACTTGCACAGCCCCATGCTGCAACCGGAGCTCACGGGACATCACCGCCTGAGAGGGATGGGAAGCTCCTGGCCCCTGACTCCCACCTGCCAGGTTCTGTTTGGTTTATACAAACAGGGAAGAACCCGAGGCAAGTTCAGCAGAGGCTGTCTGTGATCAGGCTGTGGAGATGGGGTGCTGAGCACAAAATATCCTGCCTGTCCCTCTGCAGGCAGGAGCAGCCATCGCTGCCTTCTCCTGCCCCAGGCTACCAGCACGGGGAGGGCAGTGTGGGGAAAAGGGTGTCAGCATCCACCAGGGGCCCTACTCGCCACCAGCTCTCTGCAGCACAACAGCAACCAGACCATTACTGTGTTGACAGTTTTTTCTTTTTTGATTAGGTGAAAGCAGGGTTAACCTAGAGCACCCTGAAGCTGGGCAGCCCCTACCCCCCTTCCTGCCGAAGCTCCCTCCATCTGTTCTTGCCCTACGGCCCTTCCCAACCCGATGCACAGAACAACCAACCCTGGAGCTGCCTCACGGGGCCAGGCACCAGCAGAGACCCTGCTGCTGCAGCCTAAAAACAGTCAGACCATTTGGCACAGCCTAAGACACTGGAAAGTCAGGCTGATGGGGTGATTGCACACTGACAAACCTGCCCAGGCCTCCAAAACACAAAGGGACACTTGATCGATCCTTGCCTATAACTCCACACGCAGGTTAGAGCAGGAAGATGCATAATGGGGGCAGGAGAACTCAAGCAGCACCTTATTTGCAGGTTTGATTAGCAATAAATTAAACATGGAACATTTTACACCTGGCTATCACACAAGATGCTCTGCCAGCCCCACATTGGGCTCAGGCCACATCCAGGAGAGATGGGGCAGCCAGAAGAAGGGGCCCACAGGACAGACAGGATGCGATGGAGCATGGCCCTGCATTTGCTCCAGGGTTATTCCTGCTGCAGCAGGCACTGAGGCAAAACCAAGGAGGTCTGAGAGGCAGAAAGATGTTTGCAAAGTCCCAGGGTTGCTTTTTGCAAAGGGAAGGAGCAGTGATGCTGTGGGGAGCACCTGCTGCTGCCTGAGAACAGTCTGATTCACCTTAAAGCAGAAGCTGCCCGTATCCATCTCCTCCAGCCAAGGCTTCTGGTTGGGGTATTTTCAGTTCTACAGGCAGTGCCCACATACACAGAGTGGGAGAGCTGTGACCTATGTTTGCCCTCCTTGCATCAAATAGCAGCAAGACAGAAATTGGTTCCTGAAATAAACTTCCCCTTTTAAGAAAAAGAAAAGGTGATTTGAATAACCAGTGTATTTTCAACAGCTTATTCAACTGGACTATGTCATTGCAGGCAGGTGAAGAGGTGCAGAGCACGCTCACAGCCATGGAGACAAGGCACCCCAGAGCATCAACACACCTCTCGTGGCAAAAACCCCAACCCTGCAAGGGAGAGACACCACACACCTTGGACAATGCGCTTGCCCTGCCACTCCAGGCAGACCCTGACAAGCACAACAGCTCTTAACTGGAAACTAATTTTAAACTTGCCTCAATAGCTGCCTGTAGGGACAGTTCCAAACTGTGGGCTCCCTCTGCACAGCCACAGCAAGGAGCACCCTCTGCTTGTTCCTCTGAACCAGCACCACCTCCTCTGCTGCCAAAGTCCTGCAGGCCCCAGAGTAACGCTGCACTGGGGACCAGGACAGAAGAGACCCTTGTGAGCTCCAATGCTGCTGACAGCCACTGCAGGGAGATGTAGGGCTCCCTGTGTGAGCAATAGAGAGTCTGGTCTCTGCTGCAGAGCCACACAAGCTCACAAGAGTTACAGCTGCTTTTCTAGAAGGTGGAAGCCTGATTGCCAAATGCCAGAGCATCTCACTTGGCTGTCAGCACAAACCTTTGTGTATCTGGAGACATGGTTTCAAGCTCAGAGCTAGAAGAGGAAGCTTCTTCCCCGAAATCCTCCCTGATGGTCAATGACTAACAACATTCTCACACTCCTACCTCCCCCGTCACCTCAGACATCTCCAGTTTGGTTTTGCATTTGGTCACTGCTGCTGTCAAACCTGTCTGCTGAACCTCCGGCTTCTTCGAAAGCAAGGCTTGCCACACAGGCACACGGCTGAGGAATATTCCCACTCAATAGCCGGTCTCCAGGCTGGCATTTCCAAGGGCTTTGATCCATTCCAAATAAGGCAATCAGCTTAGCCCTTGATTAAATACATAGCATAATCCACCTAAATCTTGTTAGCTGAGAAGCAAATTGCTCGTCTCACCAGTTGTGGGTGGCATTGTGCGTCACTGCGGGGCAAGTGGGGCTGTGGCAGTGTGAAGATGTCCCTCGGGGCATGTCCTGGGCAGGCAGCAGCACTGGGGCACCTGGTGACCACAGCAAGGCCACTCCAGCAAGCCCCTGTGGACTCAAGATGCAGAAGGTCACGTGATCCTTCTGCAAAGCTTCCCCTATAGCATGCGAAAAGCACCCACAGAAGGTGCTTGTCCCTTCCCTGCTGGCAGGTACAGGGAGGGTGCCCCCAGGGCACTGAGCACCCAACAGCCAGCAAAACCCTTAAAAAAAAAAAATCCAAGAAAAGAAAAATCACTGACTCTGAGCAAGGGAGCCAGGCTGCAGCATGGAAGGAGGATGCGCTGCAGCTCTGGGGGAATTGCACACCACAGCAGTTTTCCCCTCCTGGGGAGGAATGAGTCGGTAGCCCAGCACTGTAGAGCCTCAGCAGACCAGGATGGTGCTGAGGGGGAAGTTGCAACTTTTCCCTGGCCAGACAGGAGCCTGGCCCAGGTGAGATGCAGGTGTGCAGTCAGGGCGACCTGTGGCCAGCGCACCAGCCCCACACACACACGTCCAGCTGCTCTGGCCAGCTCCTCCAGCTGAGAAAGCAGGGGAAAGCAGTATCACTTCCCTCCTGGTCTCAGGCACCTCTCCACTCCTCTGCACTCCCCAGATAAACACCAGTGTGGGTGCACACATGCTTGTGCTGTCCCCAACAGCAAACAAGGGACACAGGGAACAAGGCAGCTTGGCAAGTCTGGAAAAGGAAACCACCCTTCCCCAGGTGAGCCCCGTTCCTCTCCTGCTTGGCTCTGGGATGGTATTTCAGGTGAGTTTTTCAAAGCCCGCCGAGGCACAGCATCGAGCAGGGGAAGACTGAGGATGCTGTTTTCCAGCACTGAGGCTGAGTCCCCATGCCCCACCAGCGAGTGCCCCAGCAGCCACCCCCACCCAAAGTCAGCTGGGATAGAAGACAGGAGAGATCTGCTCCCGAGATTACAATGGAGGTATTATTTAAGTCATTAGAGGACAAATTTCCTGAAAAGTGCTATTGCTCCCTATTTCCCTCCAGGTTTTGGACCCAGCAGGTGGGGACTGGCTCTGTATGGAGGTGACCCACTGGGGGCTGCTCCAAACCTGCAGGCAGGAGCCCTGCAGATCTCTGTTTCATGCTGCATTAGCATCTCCAACACTTCCTGCAGCAGCCAGACACGTTTTAACAGCTACTGGAAGGATTTTAAGTTAATTTAACCCCCTTAACACATTGTATGGCTTCTGTCATCCTAATTACCCTAAAAAGCCCAGGTAAAGATCTTGAGGGGAGGGCAGGGAGGAGGAAAAAATTATTTAAAAATTAGTAAGGAGAGGGGAAAAAAAAGTGTTGGGCACAATTCCAAAACACAGTTTCAGGCAGATCAGGAAAAACCTTCACAGGATTTCAAACAAAAAAAAAAAACCAAACAAAAAAGCAGTCAACAGAGGCAATATAGGCAATATCTGCTTTTACCAAACACTAGCCAGGAAGGCTGAGCAGAGCTCAGCTCACCAGTCACCAGCTGGTGTAACAGGAATCAGGTTTTTGGCATGGGGATCCTCCCCCCAAGCTGGGCAAGGAACAGGCTGCCCGCAGAGGAGCTGGGATGATAAATGACAGCAGTTGAGCACTGCAGGGGCATTTCACTGCTTCAGAGGTTGCTGCTATAACAATCTTCTCTGACTCAGCAGCTGAAAGGGATGCCGGGAAGGAAGCACCATAAAAAAAAAGTCATGCATTATTAATATGGACTCTGGCAGCAAGACATGAGTTGGAAAAACACTGAGGGGGGAAAAAAAATGACTGCAGAATAAAAGCAAGCTGCATGTGAGGAAGCATTTCACACTCCTGCAGGAGTGGGGGCCACCCTGTGCCCCTCCAGGGTCCCCAGCTCCAAGAGAACTCCACGTTTGCTGACAGGAGCACGGTCTTCTCCCTTGACTCAGGCTGCTGCAGCCCTGTGCAGAAACCACCACAAGCCCTGGGCTCGACCCACACTCATTTCCACCTACAGCAGCTCTGGCCTTTCCTGCTGTGGCCGTTACAGCAGGTTTATTTTTATTTTTATTTACCTGTGCTCTGTGCATCGCCTGCTGACTCCCTGCAGCTCCCCCCTGTGCATCCCAGCCCTGTCTGGCCCCGCTGCCAGGCGGCTCAGCCGGAGCAGCCGTGTCAGAAGGCGCCCACGGCTCCAAGCCACAGCCCGCAGCCTCTGCCAGCCCCGCTGACGCAGAGGGCACGGAGGCAGGCACTGAAATGCCTTCCTTTTCCTGCCAGGTAGCGAGGGAAAAATATCTGTTTGCACTTGACTACATGGTGCACTGCAGTGTTTGCTTTCCTCTTCTATTCCAACTGCTTTGTACAGGATTTTTTAGAGGCAATTTATAAACATTTGCATTCACATAGCCGTCTTCTCCACTTTCCACTCAAAATCCTCACTCCCAACCTGCTGCTGTGGGGAGACACCATCAATCAAGAGTGTGCCCTCTTGTGTCACAGGCATCCCACAGCCCTTGCCAGCCTGTCCCATCAGTGCAGGAGCCCCCCGAGCCCCACTCAGGAGCCTCTAGACAGTGTATGAGCACAGGTAAAGTTTCAGTGCAGCTTGGTCCCCAGTCTCTCCAAAGCAAGGGAGGCGGCTAACACAGCACCAGGTTTCAAGAGGCTCCTTTGATTATTTGTAAGGCAATAGCATTCAGTAAAACCAACCAATTATTTTGCCATAAGATTTTCTAGACACACAAACAAACACTGGTTGAACTGCTTATACCACAGCCCAACCCACGGCAGTGCAGTGGGTGTTTTGCCTGTATTTGCTTTCTTCCATTACGTGTGCAGTAGCATCCTCCATACAGCAATAGGTCCCAACCTTTACCTTTCAGATTAAAAAGGCACAGGGAGGGAACAGCTTCACAGGAGCTGTCTCACACGCAGCCCAACCATCACACAGGCACACACGTTCACGGGCATGCTCATCGGAGCAGGAAACAGCACAAGCTCCCACCGAGCAGGGAGACTGAGGCACAACCCACAGGAAAAAGAACACGGTCCTATTTGAACCCACATCCCCTGGAAGCAGCCTCTTCCCTGCCACAAGAGCAGGGGGACAGATATGGACACCCCAGCTTGGGTCCCCTGTGCTGCAAGGGGGGCTGGCCAGCACCCCAACAGCATCCTCAGAGGGGCCCCTGCTCAGGGCAAGGGCTCCGGAGAGGTTTGTGCCAGCCCAGGGATGCCACATGCAACTGCAGGCTTACAAAGGGCAGAACCGTTGGTTTTGCACCTCAAACAAAAACCTATGAAAATGACCTTTAGGAAGTCCCACACCCTGTCACCACACGCTTTCAGCTAAAGCCCCAGTAAGCAAGCGCTGACCCGTCACCTCCCCCGTGTAGCCAGGTGGGAGGGCAGCAGCTCAAACTGAGCTTCTCGCACCTCTGCAGTAACATTCACATGCTTTGAGAAAGCAAAGTGTCAAATAAGGTGTGGTGAAGCTTGTGGCTTTATCAAAAACACCCACAGTCACTACAGAGCACAGCGGATCCCCCAAACCCATCTCCCCCCAGATCCTTCCTTCACTTTAGCAAGACCAGCAAGTCCCAGAAAATTCCTTTATAATGAAAAAAGGACCCCACGGCCCTGCCCATCATATGCCACACCACAGCTGCACTCTCGAGGATGCTTCCCACCAGGATGAGGGCTCAGGATGCTGTCCGCTGTCCCCCCTGGGACCCTTCCAAGCAGCAGATGAGGATGGCTGAGGGCTCTTCTCCTGCCGGGCACTGACATCACCCTCAGCTTTCCAATCCACCTTTCCTTTCAAAATAGGAGCAGCTCCAGGGTAATGCTGAAAGCTCTGGTGGTTTTATTATTATTTATTTTACATTCCCCAAAAAACCACACCCACCAACACCTCTCAAAAATTTCTGATTTGAGATTATCTTGCATTTCAACAGCACAGTCCACTGTACATTTTCTCCTCCATCTCTCCAAACAGGACTAATCCCCACGGTATTTAGACTAGCGCTAGAAAAGCTTCAAGCACACATTAACCACCCTAAAGCATCCGTGTTCAAATGCTGCCAGCCAAAACCACAGCCAGAACAATCTGAATGCAACAGAGAAGAAAAAACCTGTATGGAAATAAACTTTACTAAAATAGCCCAGCAAAGGTTTTGTCAAAGTAAATACACACATTATATTGTGACAATGATGTTTTAAAAATAAAGCTGTTCAGGGAAGGCTTTTCTTGTTCTGTACAGCTGCATATCAGCTTCTCTTCCAGATCCCTCACCCCTGAGTGCTGCCACAGGGAGAGCAGAGGGCTCCACAGAGCCAACAGCACATCAGCCATGCTACCACCACTGCTGCCACCCTTGTGAGCTTCCCCAAAAATTTCAGTTAAGATCAAGTGTTTAAAGACTTCATGGACTTGGATATTAAAATCCACCAATTGTAACAGCATTCAAACGGGATCAAGTGCAAACATACAGATCTCCACACTGCTCATCTCCATTGCCTGCAGTGGTCCCCAGGGGGGTTCATTGTACCCTGCAGAGCAGATGCTGCCTGAGTTAATGCAATTAATGAGTCCACCTGGAAGAGAGGCAGAGGATCAGCTCAGGAAATAAAGCAGCAGGGTCAGAGCCCTTATCTCCAACAGAGTCAGCAGACACCTGACGTGGCTGAGTGCCTGCTGAAGCCCTGGCCTTCCATGACCTGCCAAACCCATGAAGACCATGTCTCCTGGGCTGACAGCATGAGTGCTTTAAGGTCTACTCTGCCACAGATTATTGAAGTTTGGAAGCACTCAATTTGCAGGAGTGAACCAGTACCTGTAAGCTTTTGTGTCTGCCAATCAGCTTCCACAATCCAGGCTCCCAGAGATACATGGATGAAACATGAACTCTTCACGTACTCTCTGCAGTTGCAACACCCAGTGATCCACCAGCAAAATAACACAAACCAGATGTGCCTGACAAACAGCACAGGTACTTACAGGCAAAGTAAACCCAGCAATTCTTCTGCCCCCAAAGAAACCTTGTAATTTGTTAGCCTTGAGCAAGAGGTGGTCTCCAACCAACAATCTGCACCACCAGCATCTTGGATGCAGTGGCACAGGAGCAGCTGGGTGGAACAGTGCCATTTCCCAGCCCAGCCCTGCCTTGTAAAGTGGAGCCTCTTTGCTGGAAGAACATGGTGCTGCCAAAGGAATGATTTCCCACAGCTGCCACCAGCCTTCTTCTGCTTGTAGCACAGGACACTGGAGGATTCCTTACTACCCCAATCACTGTCAGATCCAATGACTCCAACGTCCTCTGTGGGATATGCTGTGGAACGGGGCTGTTCCTTCCTTAGATTGTGAAATGCAGGTCTTTCGGGCAGAGAAGGGTGAAGGAGGGCAGTGCTGTTGTGTTCCACAATGAGATACCACACTTCCTCGGGCTGCCCGGGGAAGACCTGGAGATGAAAGCCAGGGCTATGACAGCACAACTCTCATTTCATTAATCCAAGCTGCACCTTCACCTTCTGTCCCTGCTCAGACAGCATCCAGGCACCCAGCAAGCTGCCAGCAAACCCAAAAGGACACCTGCACCCAGCCCCTGCTCAGCCAAGCCAAGGCCACCGCAGCTCACCAGTGTCCTGCTTGGATAGGCTGGCCACCAGCACCCCACCATAGCCAGTGTGCGCTGCCCCTCACTCGGGACTCTGTCCTGCCATGCCCCTTCTGCCTTCCTCTCACCAGCTGTCTCTACCCAGGCTCCTTCTGCCCACATTCTCCCAGCAGCGCCCAGAAGGCAAAGCAGCAGCAACCCACTTCCTCACGCAACTGCTCCACTGCCCTCAGCCAGACTCACCAGCCCAGCTCCATGTCCCCACAGTGCCACCCCCTTGCCCGGGGCCGTGGCCAACACTCTTCCTCTGTTCCTCACCACCACAGGCAACTCAACCACTTCCCATAGTCCCTCCAGCTGGGACAAGCTGGCAGTAGCAAGATCTTTTGCTATTTGCCCCCCTCCCCAGAATTCCTCTGTGCTACGATCTGTCAGGCTGATGCATTAAATGACCAAACTGGATCAGCCACCTCTGGCAATATAATATTGTTCCAAAAGCGACAAACAAGCTGTACCAAGGCAGCTGTTGGTCCCCACAGCACTGCTCTGCTGGTCACCAACAAGCAGCCTGACAGAACAGTATTTCAAAGCACTCCTGCCTATCAAAAATCAAGTTCTTGCACCATAAATGTAATTCAGGGCTAGTGGTGCTACCTCATGCCCCGTATGACCGGTTGGGAGCAATTCCTGATAAGTTTGGAGGAAGCAAAGCCAGACTGAATTGCAGCTCTCTCTCAAAGGTAACAATCTTTCACCCAATAATTTAAATTCTCTACATTATTTTCCTGCGTCAGATCCAACCAAGTGCAACTCCTGTGGAAATCTAAATTCAAAAAAATAAAATTAAATAAAGAGGCTCCAGTATCTGTCGAGACAACAGAAAAGCCAAGACCTGCTACCTGAGCACCAAGGAAGGCCCCTGCCAGCCCTCCCAGCCACACAGTGGCCACCCTCTATACCAGGACCAAGTCCAAGGTCTGAGGAATTCCCACTGTTGCAGTTAGAGCTATCAAGATGAAACAACTTGCAGTGCAAGCACCTTGAAAAAGCATTACTGCTTTCAGCTGTGGGAGGAAATTCCCTTAATTTCCTAGGCCCTGCTCAAAGAGAATAAAACCAGACACTTGTAGGAAGGCTGTATGAGCTGCCACCACATGAAACCAGGAGTTACAGGGATGACCCCACAGCCCCATGGATGAATCAAGAAGCAGAGGATAGGATGAAACAGAAACAGCTTCTCGAGCTGTTCCACCTCCAAGCCAGCATGCTCTATGCCCACGTCATCCTTGCTCCAGCACTGGGGTCTAGGCACAGACAGAGTGACTCTGGCAAGCCCATTTCTGCATATCCCATCTGGAGAAGGCAAGAGGCGCAAAGAGCAGCTGTCCCAGGAGGGCAAGAGCCTCAGTGCCAAGAACAAGCCCCGCAAAAAAACCTGTCAAGGTGGCCCCTGACCTCCATAACAGGACGAAAACATTTGCCCAGTGCCAAGCTCTGCTTTTTCCAAGACGAGACCAGTGTGAGTCCTTGCAGTGAAAGTCCAGCCTGCCCTGCAGCCCTGTGCCCTGCTGGTCCCACGACCTCCAAGCACAGCAGCGAGCACAAGCGACCTCCCCACCCGCACGAGCATCCCCACATACCTGCTGCCTGCAGGGCCTCCCTGGCAGTGGGACCCGTGTGGACTCCAGGGCAGCTCATGGAGCCTCCAGCCACTGCGTCCCCAGCAGCCCTGCCGTGCCTCGGCCCCGGCTCGCAGAACAATCGGCTGCCTCATCCTGCACACAATGGCCACGATGAGACAGACCCACATAATCAGCCGGCCACGCAGTGCCGGGAGCCAGCGAGTGCCGGGAGCAGTGCGGAATATAAGGAGAGCCTGCTGTGCCTGTGCCATCGGCTGGGTCCCTGGCAGCTCACCTTCCAGGGTGGCTGTGGGAGCCCAGGGATGCAATTGTCAGGGTGGTGTGTGGGGAGGACAGACTGCAGGCGAGTGCTGGGAAGGAGGCAGCACTGGCTGTTTACATTGGATCGCTCTGCACAAACGTGAGGCCACAAGAACATTTCAGATCCATATGAGGAAACCTCGGTGAAGGACAGAAACGAGGAGCTACCTTGGGCATCACACAAGCCCAGGCACGACACAAACGTAAGGCCCAAAAGCCCTGGACTCCCTGCAGGAGCCAAGCATAGCTATTTGCTGACAGTAAACATGAATTTCTTCCTGCATTTCTGTCTGGAGCAGACTGCTGGGTTACCTGGGCTGTGAGGAGCCAAACACTATGGTCAATCAGGTGGCAGGCCAGCACTCAGCAGGCAACTCAGAACCCAGGTTGGGAACCCCTTCTCCATCTCCAAAGGGTACCAGGAGCAGTTATCCAGCTTTTCCAGCTGACAAGCATGCCAGCTCCACACCAATACGCTGAGACAGCACCCAGAAGTGCAACTGTCCCAGTTTTCTCCTGGCACTGGCGCACAACTGCTTGAACACAACACACTTCAGCAATGCCGATGAAATTTTCCCCCACGAACGTGGGGCTTGGGGACAGGCTCCCACCCACGGTGGCAGCACCCCGTGCCATGGGGATGCCATCCTGCCACAGGGCCATTCCCAGCCCAGAGGGGCTGATGCTGCCCAGGCAGGGCAGGCTGGCTCCGGCCCTGCTGCCACCAGCTGCTGATCCCCATGAGCAGAGCTGGCTGTAGCAGACCCTTCCCAGCAGCCTCTGGCATCAGGCAGACAAAAAGCCCTTCCAGCCTCCAGCTGGTTCAAGCTCACTTGCACCTTCAGGTCCCATTTATTTGGATTTTTTTTCTTTTCAATTGAGGTACAATCAAGGAATGGATTAATCACTGCCCTGCCCATGGTTTAGCCAATGAACTGCAAGTCCTTCTTCAGCCACTTCCCCAGCATGCCCTATAAGGGATGGTCTCAGGGCAGAGGTTTCCCCATGCCCTTCGGGGCCACAGGAGAGCAGTTCAGCCTCACTCCACACACTAAGGCAGCAGCAGACAGGACAAATGCCCCAGAACTCTCTGCTGACAGCATCTCTCCATCACCTGCACATGGTCGATTCATTCAAATCCCCAGTCCTGCTCATATCCTATCTCACTCACTCTTCTCCAAGCTTCTACTCACCACTCCAGCCTGAAAACAAACTCCCTCCAAGTGCCGAGAGGATTAGCCCAGCCGTCCCAGGAATACTGGGCTGGGTTTTCATGATGTAACATTTTTGGCTGAAAGAGGAAGGAAAAAAAAAAAGGAAGCAGATCTTGTGTCACCTGATGAGAAGATGACTCAGAACATCATTGACATCCATGGGCGGGTGGGGACAGGGACCACTAACACTTCCCTGCCTCCTCTTTGGGCATCACAGATAGCAAGAACATTGGGTGGGAAGTGACCATGTTACCTGAGGTCCACGCAGGGAAAGGCCTCTTGGCACAGAACTAGTCTTAAACATATTTATACCTTACAGCATCTCTAAGACTGGTGACCATGCAGAAGTAACAGGAAATTAATGAGAATACTCTAGAAATGGGAACAAAGCCACCCTTACAAGAGAAATTTCCTTATTAAAGTGCACTTCCACCTGGGCCCCGGGAAGCTCATGCACAGCCACGCCATTCCCTGCACCTGCCCCGCAAAGGGCTGTAGGTTACACTGGATAAAAGAGCCACTGGCCCCACAGCAGCACGCGAACAGGACGAGCCAGGCTGTGCTTACAGAAGGATCAGGCAGCAGCTGTGCCTCCTGTTACCACTCATGTGAAACCGTCCTCCAGCAGAGGCAAGATGGTGCTCGGCAGCCCTGGTCAGCCTGTGGGACAGTGGCCAGGAGCTTGGGGACCTGTCCATGGGAACAGCAGAGCCCTGGACCACCATGGCATGGCTCAGCATGGACAGCTTCACTTGGGATGTGCTCAGGATGTGAGTAGAGCTTCATACACCAGCCAACCCCTGATCAGCCCTGGGAAAGGCTCCTGAAGCCCAGAGGCAGGCACAGGACATCATTTGTAAATAAAAACCCATAGAAGTCACCTTGAAAACACACAGAGAGCTCCTTGGGATGTCCAAGATAGGAATGGCATGAGCAATACCAATGACATTTCAAGGAGAAACTCTCTATTTCTTTGGAAAGGGTTGTTTCTATAGAAATAAATTGTTGCCAAAGTTTGGTTGAAGGCCAAAACACGAGATTGGGCTCCTTGCAGAAACAAGATACACCGTACGAAGAGAACAGATGCTTTCCAGGCACCAAGTCTTCCCGTATCTCAAGGGAGATGGACAGACAGCCCCACCAGCACCGGGTGCTGGCCATATTGACACACGGCTCCTTCAGTTCCCCAAGAAGCTGTGACAACGAACACAGGACCGAGTACACACTCCTAAAATACACATTTCTCATCTTCCCACTTGACAATCAGAGTAGTATTTCCGCCAGGGATCACGTTCAGATCACAAGCATTTGGACAACACTCCACTAGTTCAAAACAAACTCCGGGGCGGGCAGCAGGCGGGAGCGGGCTCGCTGCCCCCCGTTCGGCGCTGGCACAGGCGCCGCTCGGCCCCGGGGGCACGAGGAAGGCGCGGGGAGCGCGGCCAGCACCTCCTGCCGCCCCGGGGACCCGCACCCCGCTCGCCCGCCCCGAGGGGCGC
>VXAC01006219.1:599794-618128 GCA_013399225.1 Rhipidura dahli
GCAGAGCGGGGCGGGCCCGGCTGCGAGCCCCCGCCGCACCGAGCTGCTCGGCAGACACCGCCCCGCGCACCGCCGGTGGTCCCGGCGTACCGGGCAGTGACCTCAGGACACCCGGTCGCGGTCCCGGTGTGCCACTGATGCTCCTGGGATACCCAGCATTAGCGCCACGACGTTCAGCAATGGCTCTGGGCTCCCGACAACGGCCCTGAGACAGACTGCAATGGCCCAGGGCACCCAGCAGCGGTCAAGGGATACCCAACAACAGCCCCAAGACACTCAGCAGTGGCTGAGGGCAGCCGGCCATGGCCTCAGGGAAGCCGTCCGTGACCCCAGGACACCCAGCCATGGCCCTGGGACATTCATCAATGGCTCAGGGTACCCAACATTGGGCTGGGGACACCCTGTCGTGCACCTGGGGGACACTGCACCAGGACAGCAAGGGCTGACACCCCTGCCCCAACCCACCAAGCAGCACGGATTTGTTCGAGCGAGTGCTGGGTGCCCCGGGACATTGTGCAGGGGAAGACGCAGCCAGAGGGGAGGTGATGCACACGGGTGGAAGGGAAGAGGGGACGAAGTTATCATGGTCAGTGCGATAAACAGCAGGACCAGCAACCAGCAGCCCAGTCAGTTACAGAGTAATTAAGTAGTTTTGCACACATTTGTGGGCAGTTCTGATGTGTGTAGGAGGAGTTGGAAGGAGATATGGAGATGCCTGAAAATGAAAATATGAGAGACCAGAAACACCATCTTTATCGAGGGAGCCAGAAGTAGCTGCAGAGCAGATGGGGCCCAGCCCAGCCCAGAGAGGACTGGTTTTTGCCTCATTTATGATTGCAGACTTTGCTGAAGGGTGGCTGGAAGCAGAGATAATTCTTATTTCACCAACAGATAGTGCTGAGGAAACCAAGCCCAGGCTCCAGGCAGGAAGCGAGGCTGTGGGCCAGACATGGCCAGCTGCCAGCGCCCAGCGTGGGCAGCAAAGGCAGCAGCACTCCCAGGAATGATGGGCTGTGGGGTAGGAGATGGGGACAGGCCATCTGCCAGGATGTGCCCAGTATGCCCCTCCAGACACGTGTCCCAGGGACGAGTCTCTCCCAGGCAGGGAGCGAGACATTTCTCAACCCAAACTTCTGACCCCACAACACGGTGACTGGGGGCTGGGGGGTGCCCTGCACCAGCCCCATGTCAGCCTGGCACCAGACACTGGGATAAAGGATTCTCCAGGTATGGCTGTGTGTCACAGTAAGCCCTGAAAGGACTAGCCCCCCTTCTAGCCTGGATGCAGTGAGGGCAAATAAAGAAAACAGTTCCCGCATTCAACAAATGGGACACAAGCAAGCTTCTATTAGATACAAGGATTCTCAGTGGAGTGCAGAGATAAAAATGAAGATAAAGTTAAAAAAGAGGGGCGTTTAGCAGAGAAGTAGAAATCTCTCATTAAAAGGTAAGGCATTCATTTTCTTCACGTGCCAAGGCATGGAAGGATGCTGAGGAGGAAAACAGGGATTTTCCTGGAGAGGTTGCATGAGCTGCATTAACTTCAGGAACGAGGAAACTGGTACATGTTCTTGTTTTCCAGGATTGCCACTCTATCACCACCTTCACTGAAATAAATTAAATCCTGAGCCCTATTAACCTCTGATAGTCCACAGTAGTGCAGCATAACTGCATAGCCAAGTGGTGGCTGGATTTGCTGTTCACAAAATAGCGTTTAGCCAACTCCTAAAAGGATGCCTTGGGCAAGGAAATGCAAGAAGATTTCTTGCTTGGTTTATGATTTGTTTGATGCAGACATAGTCAAAGGTGAGACATCGTCGCAACCAATAATCTAACCTTTAGAACATATTTAATTAGCAGTGACATTGCTGGAGGAGCCACCCAGAAACTCGCTCCCAGGCCTGGGCTGCCACAATGGGGACTGTCATAGACAAGCGAAGTCAGGGAAGCCTTGGAGCCATACTGGGACATGCCTGCCCCGCTCTGACTCACCTCCCATCTCCCTCTCTCCCCAGGGCTTCAGTCAACCCACTTCACTTTGACCCTTTTATTTTGCTTTGTCTCTTCCCCTCTTGACCCTCCCTGCCTCTCCACTGCATCCCAGCTAAGGGATTGGGAACATCAGTCAAAGCCATTCTCCCACTCATCAACTTCTTTCAATAAAATAAAATGACATGAAACAGGACGAGAGGTTTCAAAGTCTTGGCTCATTCCACAGGCCAGGTTAGCACTCGGGGTGGGAGCACTGCCAAGTGGGGCTGTCGTAGGGAGTGCGCCGGTGGCTTGTGCCTGGGGAGTCCTGGCTCTGCCCCAATTCCAGCCTGCACCAGCCACTCCAGCTCTCCCAGCTGAGAGAGCAGCAAGGTCTCACTTTCCGCAGAGTTTAATGAACTGATGGTGCCTGAGACGCCTTAAGAAGGGTTTGTGTGAGCAGCTTTGCCGACAGCCTCAAGGTGAAGGTGAGGTCTGTTAGTGCATGGCCATGAGCAGGAATGGAGGGACAGGTCCTGCTAGTGCACCCACACTCCCGAGAAGATGTAGCTGCACCCTTAGAGCACGTCTCCACATAAGAGACATTTTATATCACTGGAGGGGGAGCGGTTTGGATGGCTTGGGGGTGCCCCAGTGCCAGCAGTGCTCAGAGGGAGGGTACGGACACTATTGCACCACACACGTTCTGGGGAGGCTGGAGCTGCATTCACAGCGGCACCAACGCAGCTGCTGCAGCGCTGCGGGTGCGAGCCCAGCGTGGCAGCCGTCGCTGCTCACTCCAGTGAACGCTGGGCAGAGGTCTGGCAGGTCAGATCCTGCACTCAGCCATGGAACCGCCGCAGGACAGGGAGGCTGGGGGCTGCCTGGCACCCTGCATGGAGCAAACCCACCTGCCCAGGAAGTGCCCCAAGGTCTTGACCCTGAGATAGGCAATGCCACAAACTGCCAAGGGCCTCAGGGAGACACTGAGCTGGGGACCACTGCCTGGCAGGGTCAGCTGCAAAGCCTTACTGGAGCTGACCCCAGGGGGGTAAAAGGTCTATGGGGCACATAACACTCAGGCTTGGGGTTTGAAACTGTCATTAAAGGGATGCTCCACTTTAGTTGCGCTTCTCTTATTGTCGCTTTCCACGGATACTTGATGTGGACTAGTTAATCTGCATGGATAATCTTTGCTCTGCCACTTCAGGGAACAACAGGTCATAGCAAGGATATCACTGCCCTGGCCAGCATTTTGCAGACTTCTTCATGGACCCTGGGGCTTCTGGCACCTTCAGCCCCAATGGCAGAGACTTTCCAGAATAGGCTTCATGGTAGGATTAGGAAAATGCCTCCATTTATAAAGGTGAGGACAGTCAGCATTGCACCATGTCAGCCCTCCAGCTGCTGAGCAATGCTGCTTGCTTTAGCTCTTCCCTGGAGTTTCTGCGGCCAGATGGTTTGTGAGGGAAGTGGGAACCTGAGCTGTGTCTCTCAGAGACAGACAGAAACTTGGGGTGGACTGGATGCTGACCAATGTTAGCATGCAGAAGCAATGTGCTCCCTCTGTGTTTTACCAAATGTCTCTTTGTAGCATGGGGCTTGCTCCAGCTCCATTTAAAGACAACACAGTGTCATCCCAGGCTCTGAGCAGGAGCAGGACACTGAAGATGCATGCACAGTAGGAATGTAAATATTTTTTACATGTACACCCACTGCCCCAGTGTATGCAATAAATACTCAGCATATGCTATGTGCCAGATCAGAGACATAATTATTGATGCAGCAGGTTTTCAGAAAGACACAACAGGGTGTGTGCTTAATTTGGCAATGAGAGCACACCTAAGTGGCCCTGGCATTTTCGGCTGGGTATCAGACCACTGCCACCCACGGATGCAGCTATTTGATTTCACACTGATGTGTTGGCAGTAACAGAGAGGAAACCAAAATCAGGTATTTGTTTGTTAAGATGGAAAAACTCTTCTGAGCTCTGCAAGGTGCTCCTTGCACACAGGAGTGCTGTAGACCAGTTCTCAGATTATGCCACCCACAACACTTTCTAACAAGGCTATTAGGGCTCTGATCTTAATAGCACCTGTACACGTGCCTAACCAGAGGGATGACTCATTCTACCACAGTCAACACATGTGTCATAGCTCCCAAAAGGAGGCAATACCCACAGAAATGATTTTGCAAAGCTCCACATTCACTTGGAAGGTAGCTGTCATCAAAGAAATAGGCTAAAATGTTTATCTTCTCAAGGCACATTGCAGAGATTCAAATAATTTTGTTGCATCAGCCCACCTCTGATCATCTGACCCAGTCACTACGGACTTGTGCAAAGATTCATAAAATGCCTTTGGGATCTAAATATTCAGTCAAGGGAATACAGCAGGCTATACTTTCCAAAACTTCTCAAGGAAGGAAATTTCAGCTGACTAGAGATACAATTATTGAGTAATTCAGTGCAAGTAATTTATCCAGATTTTAAAATACCATTTAACATAGTCCCTCTCAAAAAGCTATGACAATGGCTGGGGCAAACTACTGCCAAACAGCCCAAACTGTCTAAGAGCCAGAAAATAAACAGGCTATTTCCAGTACACCCGGAGGTCAAGAGGAGAATGCCAGAAAGCTCTCCACTGGGGCCAGCCTTGTTTGTGGATGGAATGGAAGAAAGCTGCTCTTCCCTGGTCTGTGAAGGATTGTAGGGATATCAGGCAAAACCAGATGAAATTGCAATGCAGGCAGAAGTGAAACCCTGCCTAACTCCTGCCAGTTGACAGGGAAGGAAAAACATCTGCACTATTCAGGTGCACAGCTGGATTTCAAAACTAGCAGTGGGGCAAGAAAGTGTAATGAAATTCTGCCTCTCTTGAAGCCACCTGACTTCACGACTTCACACTGTGTAGAAATGCAATTGCCTTCCAGAAATCCGGTGACAAGGACAACCAGGAACAAAAGAACATTTCAGAGGAAATTGCTTTCTATTAACTCATAATTACATAATGCAGAATTAACTCACAAAGGCCAATAGCTTAATTGGATTCCCAAGAGGGGAAGACAGTTGTATGGTGAATAAGAACCTTCCGTGGTCACATTAAATATGATGGTTCAAATGCAGAATATAAATTCTTCTGCTGTGAAGCAAAAAAAAAAAAAAANAAAAAAAAAAGCATCCAATTTCCTTCAATAGCTACCACAGAGGGAGTTTTAACCATATCCACTCAATCTCTGACCAGTGGCAAGCTGCTCAGGTGACCATACGAAATAGCTCCCTTCTGGATCCCTCCTAGCACTTTCAGCCACACACAAAATCATCATTAATCCTGTCAATATATTTGGATATGTTACTGGAATAAAGTACGAAGCCTTTTAGCCACCTTAATCTTCTTCCCAACTTGGATTTTGATTAACTGGAATAAATATTTAATTGGAAAGGCACAGAGATGAACCTCTGGACCACCCAGACACTGCCTCTCTAGTCATTGCCCTTTGATGTACAAGGAAAGGACTTGTAGGACTTTCTTAAAACATGTGCAGCCTTTCATTTTTCTTAAAATTATAGCAAGTTTGGGCCCTGTTTTTGGATTTGTCACTCAGAAGCCAGGCAGTGGATATGGCACAGAGTGATTCCTGCTCATCATGGTCAGATGAGGGAGGGGAGGCTTGCCTTGCCCTCTGCAGCCAAAAGGAGCTTGGGCATTTGTTTTCCAGGTCCCCATGTCACGCGTGTCCCCATGAAAAGCACGGGACTGAAAGCTGTCCGTGCTGTCCTTGCTTGCCTTAGAGCTGCCAGCTCCTGCAGCCCTCCCTGGGCAGTGGCTCCCGAGCGGAGCTGCGGTGCAGCCCCTGAGGGGCTCCTGGACACGGCTCTGCACGTTCTCCTCCCATTGGAACAATGGGAGCTGACACGAGCGGGGTAGCATCGACACACGGCGTGCTGGGCTGCAGCCAGGCATCCCTTTCCCCTCCCCTCCCCTGCAATCTGACAGAGCACTCAGATACCTGCTTAAAAGTCACTGGCCTCTGCAGGGGTCAGGCATGTGCTGAATCAAGGCTTGGGAAGCAGCTCAGCCTGAGAGAGATCTGCTGGAACCAGCACCACCACCCTTTGGATTCCCTCTCTTCTGGGCTTAATTACTGCCTGCTTTTGGCACAAGCACCGTTTGTGCCCTGCACTCTTACTTTTCCCAGAAGGAGCATTTGCACCTTTACTGTATTTATTTTATTCTGAGGAAATCCTAATGATTTCCTGTCGTGCTTGATTCTGATCCTGTTTGCTGTGGGACTCCTGCTGTCCTCTAAAAATACCTGACTCTCAAATCCTTGCAGAAATGAGCATGACTGTGAGCAGGGAAGGTGAAGTCAAGCTAAAGAGACCTTCACCATCTCTAAAAACAGCTGCTCTTGCTGCTGCAGCTGATTTATTCCTCATCTGGAGAACAACAGTTCAGAGCTCAGAATAGTTGTCTTCAATTATTTATTTCGCTGTGCTGGAGTTTGGTGAGGTGCTGTATAATGTTTATTGCATGGAAGTGTCGCTTTGAGGGAGGTTTAATTGCTTTAAACATGGATGGTGATGAGAACCCCATGGAAAAGCTATTTGCATACATTTTCTCAAATGCCAAATGTGTAACTTCCTCCACGCTCAGGCAGTCTGAGGCTGCTTCCCTGCATTACTCAGCTTTGCTGGGTGCCTCTGCAAAATTAACAACCAGAAATTCCCCAGCATGGAGCAGAAAGGGAAACTAGGGATTTGAATGAGGGATTATCTGTAACAGCCAAACCAGCAGGGCTCTGAATCCGGGGCTGCAAACTCTACACACAAGCTGCCCCCAGCCCTCAGGGCTCGATGCTGACGGCACAGGGCACTGCCTGCTCACAGTCATTGGCTTGACTTGCTGACCAAAAGGAAGCAAATTAGTGATTTCAACAATACGAGGCGTGTAAGCTGCCACCAAGGGCAGGGCACACACCTGCGCCATGCTGCACTCACAGCACTGCTCACACCCTGTCTTCTCATCACCGATTCTAGAAAATGCTCACCAGAAATATCACTCCAGTGATCATCATGCAAGGCCATGCACAAATCTCTCATCCTCCTTTCTCCAGAATTCAAGGGCAAAGTGTCTCTCGAGTGGCCTCGCAGGTTATCCAGCTTCAGTCACAACAATCTGGTTTAAACATCATTACTCCATGGAGTATCCCACTCTGCAGGGCAGTTCATTTTTGTAATTACTTAATGCTGTCAAGTATCAGCTGTTGACATAAGCAGGACCCTGCCTATAGGAGTGAAATAGATATTGATTTAATGCCCTCACTGCAAGGGATCATAAGGCATCTGGAAACAACTTATTTCACAACTGCAGCTATCCCTGAAGACGAGCTTGCTGCCTGCCTGCCTTTCCCCAGATACCTGCTCTTTTTCAGCCAAGATGTTGGATTTGGAGAGAAGAGCAGAGGGATGGATTTACAGCAGCCAGGGAGGCGAAGCCTGGCCAGCAATGCTGTACAGCAGCCCCAGTTGTGTTGCCACACAGCAAAATCAGGAAGAATGGTGTTTTTCTGTCTGCCACACAAACCATGTGCTGCAAGATCAACACCTTCTGGAAGCATCAGGTTTATTGTGGAGGTGCTGTGCAGCTGCGTGCGTGTGATGGGTCAGCACCTTTCGAGCGTGGTGGATTTGCTGAGCTTGTACAAACCGTCTACCCAGGAAAGCCATAAAGAAAGGCACCAGCCCTGGTCCCCACACAGGACAGCAGCAGTTCTGTTTCCCCCCAGTGTCAAGGTGGTGTCTAAAAGAGGCAGAACACTTCCCAAGGGACACCACAGACCCAGTGTGACAGGGTTGTTTGTGCCATTGGAACAGGGGCTGCAATCCACAATCAGGCTGACCTTGCTCTGATATTTCCTCTGGGAACCTCAGAATCTCCACCCAAGCCCACACCAGGGTCTGCAGCTGACAGTGCAGAATAACCCTGAGATGTGGGGCAGTGCAGAAAAGGCAGAGTATCCCCAGCTGGTACAGGAATGGTGGAAGTTGTGGCAGGCAGAATATGATCATCTAGACTGGAATTTGACTAGGACACCAGGGCGCATACTTACTTCTTATGAACAACCTGAGTGACCACATAACATAACTGCAGCCAGAAATATTCCAATTGAAAGTCAGGCTGAATTTTGTAAGAGCAAAAGTGGAAGTGATAGGGTTTTTATGTCTTGCTGTCACCCAGTTAAAGCAGTGTAATTCCATAGAATTTAAATGTCAGCCACACATCCTGAAATACAAGCTATGGGGGTCATTACTGGGTTTCACAGATGGTACTACTGGCCTGTGATACAGAGGTGGCCAGCAAAGGTCACCTAATCATTCTGCTGGCCCTAACTGCTTGTCCCCAAACAATCACCACCCCATGATTCACCAGGGTAAGAGGTGCTCCCTGCATGACCAGCTGGTTTCATCCAGGTTTGCAGAGTTTCTCATCTTATGCAACCTCCATTATTTATTCACAATGGCCGACCGAGGCTTGCAGGAGAGTTTGCTAAGAACAGTGCCTAGTTACAACAACAAACCAGGCTTGGCCTTGCCATCAGCATATTTTTCTCAGATAAACCAAGAAAAAGATCTTTTTACAGTGTGTAGTTCATTGTACACAACCTGGACTTAAGCTGTTTAGTTTGTAAGGCTATTTCAAACTAAACAAATAGCTTTTTGTTAACGTTTTTCCCTGGTGCTGCAGATTTCTGGGTTTTAAATAGCATGGATCATTTTGAGCCATTACTGCTTTGCTGGGACAGAGGGATATGATGTTATATGTCCCAGCTGAAACTCTGAGACTATGCCCTAACCCTTTTTTCAGACCTGAACTTAATTGGAGGATCAGCTGAAGAGCTGGCCCTTAGAGAGCAGGGGGAGCTGCTGGTTACAATTTCATCTTACCCCACAGCCAAAGGCAGCCATGAGCAGCAGCACTACAGGAATGGGCAGTGTACCCACTTCAGTCCGTGTGCCATGGCTGGATGGATGTGGCAGAGAGAAGGAGCAGCTGGGTCTATAAAAAGAATTATTGCAAGGGTGAAAGGAGGCTGGTAGAGCTGATGTCTTCTTGGAAAGAGAGGAGTATCCAAGGAAAATGGCCTTGCCAAGGAAAGAAATAATTCCCTTGCCCTCAGCTTTTGCTCTTTTCTCACCAGGTTCTCCTCCTCCAGCACTGCCAGACTGAGTCTGGCTGGGGCAGAGCCGAGTTTCTTCAGCAGCTCTGGTCAGATGCTGTGGTTTGTAGTTCTGACTAAACCAACACTGGTAACACCCCTGTGCTTTACCCACTGTCCAGCAGGGCTGGCACGGCCTCAAGGCCTTTTCTCTTCTACACTCTGCCCCCACAGTGAGGAAGCTGGGGAGGTGAGAGACTGGGAGGGAAACACAGCTGACCCTGAGTGACCAAAAGGATATTTCACTCCACAGGACATCGTGCTCAGTAATAAAATCTCAGGGACAGGATGAGGAAAGAGATGTTCAAGGTTATGGTATTTGTCTTCCCAAGTAACCTCTATGAGCTTCCCTAGGAATGGCCCAACACTTGCCTGCTGATGCAAAGTGGTGACTGAATTCCTTATCTTGTTTTGCTTGCTTGTACAGCTTTGCTTCACTTACTAAACTGCCATTGTCCCATCCCACTCCTTTTTTCTCACATTTGTCCTTCTGATCTTCTCCCCCATCTGATTGCAGGGGGCACCCGGCTGGGTGTTTACCAGCCCACCACAGCTAGATACCTTCCCTTCCATTGTCTTTTCTCTTTCTTTCTTCACATATCCCCTCTCTCCTATCAGATAATTATCACTCATATGCCATTAAATCTTTGTTATTGTTTTTTCCACTTTACCTCTCTAAAATCTGCCTTTGTCCCCTTATCTATGCTTCAGGATGCAGGAGCCATGTTCTCTATCCAGGGCAAGACAGGCCACAGAGCCCTGGGAAGGGATGTCACTCTGTGTCCTATGGGTCCTGGATGCTGTGTGTCAAAAGTGATTTGTGAAGTAGGTGTGAACAGGAGCTGCATTTTATCAAAAAAAGTAATTGCTGTCCTGATGAGGGATTGCAGAGATAACATAAGAGGAGAACATTCTTTCACTTCTTACACTTCAGAGAATGCCCACAAACACTACCAGCAGCAGCCTCTGACAGCAAGGAGACATGAGAGAGTGTGGCGTACCAGGCACAGCAGAACATTCACGTGATTATTTTTCTCTTTGCTCTGGCTTTGCTGGGTATTGAACAGAATACTAATATCATTTCAGCAGAGAAACTTCTCTCTCCCAGCAGAGGCACCATGGACAAGGTAATGGAGCCTCCCAAAAAATCGAGGTCCTACTGCTTGTATTCCCAACAATCTGCTAAACAGCACTGGGCAGAGATGGCTGGCTGGCTGCAGCAGGGCTCCTGAGCAGAGCGGGCTGGAGGCCAGACAGACCGGCTGGGAAATGCATGTGCATGCTGGCACACACTTTGGAGTGCCACCCCATGTGCCTCCTGGTTTCCCAGCTGCCTTTGCCAGGCCATCCCTTTACTGGCAAAGGACAGAGAAGACAGGCATCCTTCTTGGAATGGTCCTGCATTTCCTTCTGCAAGGGCTGGCAATTCTGGAGGCAGCCTGAGAGCAAGATGCTTGTGTGAGCATGAGGTGACAAGTCATGGGAGTGCCCAGCAGCTCCAGGCTACTGCCGTGAGCAAGAAATGCAGTTGTTTGTACAGTTGCTCTCTTTTCCCATTGCCATTTGTTTGTAGACATGTCACAGCAGATGCACCTCACCAGTACAACAGATACTTGGACTCATTTGCAGCTGGCACCAGTAAATGTAATCCAGCTAACCAAATACTGTTTATCAGAGTTGTCACAAAGATTTGTTGATTCCCATTGACAGAAGGGCTTTCAGGACAGTCTGTAATAAGGAAAGAGGAAGAACTTTTAATTTATAGACCAACAAGAATGTAATCCAGAGAGGACTGAACCCTGCCCTTAACAAACAGGTAGTCAGCACTTAAACGAACCCTGGGCAGAGGGCAGGCAGTGAGAAGGTGAGCTGTGCAGGGAGGAAGGCAGGGCTCAGGCAAGGCCAAGCTTTCTGCAGCTGTTACTGCGGTTTCACCTCCCGGGTGACAAATGGCTCCTGTCCGGGGAGCAGCTGCCCCCTGCCCACCGAGGGCGAACGTGGACACAACACTCACAGCACATGGGCCCATGTCCAAGGAATCCAGTGGCAACCAGGTCCAGAACAGAAAAGGAGGTGGCTCTGCTCACAGTCCAGTGGGGACTGGTTGCCAGAGGAAGCTGCAGATACTAGAAGTTTCCATCATTTTCATATACTGAGGAGTAGCTTGGAGAGGCTTTTGGGAGCCAGGCTGCATCTGCTTACCCTGTTCTTTTTCTCCTGAGATGCCTCCTTTCGGCCTCTACTGGCTTTGGGTATTGGAAAGGGGAGCAGTTGGTTGTTTAAATCCTAACTCTGGCCTGGTCATAATTGATTTTTCCATTCTTCATTATATAATTTTTTTCCTTAATTTACAAATGATGTTTTCTACTGCTGTTGTCTTCTTTCCCTGTCGTTCCCCTACACACACACACACACATGCAATGTGCCGTCAAATTCTGGGATGGATACACATGCATCAAATACATAAATACACTCCAGAAACCACAGCTGGGCAGGATGCAGGAGGCTCAAACTTGCAATGCTGGTTTGAAATGAAGTATCAAACAGCCATTTAAAAAAGAAAGTAGATTAACTTGAGGAAGCCATTCAGGAAGAAATGGAAGAGGATGTTACTTAGTCATCACTGCCTTATCATGCCTCATTTTGTGAGCGTGCAAAAGCCCTTGGCCACTGCTGGGAAGAAGACGTGGGGCCTGCAGGACCCCCTGTCCTGGTGCAGTGTGGCTGTGTCCCTGGGAGTGGCAGGAGACGTGAGCGTGGAGCTGAACCGTGCTGGGCTCCAGCCCGTCTGGCTGGTTGCCTGCAGGGTGCAGAAGGGGCAGATAAATAAGTGGTGTTAGTGAGAGCCATCTGTGCCTGTAAACAAACCAAAACCTCTTTCCTGGGGGATTGAGGTAAAAAAGAGGGAGAGGTTTCCCTAGTCTGTTTGGGTCTCAAGATAAAGCGCTGGTCAGAAAGCAGGTGGAGGGGACCCTGTGAGATGCTTCCCAGCTCACCCGTTGACTTGCTGTCTGTTCTGGGCCTGTTTCTCCAGCCTCTCTGTGCCTCAGTTTGTAAAACAGCAACTGCCTCCTGCCGAAGCCTGTCACTAAACATAGCCCATTTGTGCTGGAAGAGTCACGTCGTGAGACAGAAGGCCCATCGCACACTGCTGGGAGAGGGGACTTGATGAGTCACAGCATAGCACCAGCTCTGGAATTCATGCAATGCCTGAGTTCACAGTCAAAAAATTCAATGTTTAAAACAAAAAACAAGAGAGGAAAATTCCTATGTCCTGTCTCTGGGGTTGCATCTCCTGGCCATACCTGTCAGTGTCTGAACCATGCACCCAGCAGAGCCTGTCTGTTGGTAAACCAGTGAGCTCTGTGCATGGGGACAGTCCTGTGTCTACCTGTCTGCCTACCTGGCAGAGCTCTTGTTGATGTGTGGCAGCACACAAGCCAGCATGAACAAACATCTCCTGCCAAAAATGAAGATCTGAGGTTGGATTCAGGAGAGCTGTGTTTCCCTGAAAAGCAAACAGTGCTGGAGAAATTGGCATTGCTTCTCAGCAAGGTGCTCTTCACCCCATCCTCATCCCAGGCAAGGGAGGAGTTCGGTGTCCCCAGCCTGTGTATTCAGCCACTCAGCCAGCAGGGCCAGTACCTGACGTGACAGTGTCCTTGGAGACACTCCCTTGAATGCCCTTTGGCTCCCTGTTTCCAAGGGCTAATCCCCTTTGCATTTCAGGTGAATCACAACCTTTGGTGCCTGGCTACAGCAGCACATCTTGCTGGGCACTGGCTACAGCCATGCAATGTGATTTCTGCTGTCACTGCTTCCTCCTGGATAACCTCCAGATTGAGCGTGTCAAAACCAGACTAAACAGGCAATGAAAAGCAAACAAACCAAGCATCCAATAGTTTCAAACAACAGATAACAAAGCAACAGGAGAGACATTATCTGTTGAGAACTAGTGCCTGGAATTTGCCTATGTATTTATTTATGTTTATACATGCAAGTCTGTGTATATATATGCACACAAGTATATGCTTACTGCACATAGCTAGAGAACAAGAGAATAAAATGCTATATATGCTAAGGCACATTAAGAAATACACAGTGAAGGGTCTAAAAGAATTTTCAGCATTTCATCAGTCAGCCTAAGAGACTCTTTCCCATCTATCCCAAAGCAATAAAGCAAATTACATGCCGACGCTTTCCCTGTCTCCTTTGTGGCAGCTGAACCTTCACCTGTGTAACAAAGAAATGTCCTGAGTTTAATAAAGATCATTCATCTGTCCTGTGAAACTACCACCAGTCCTCTCTTTTTCAGTCTCAGACTGAGGGAGGGGAGTAGGAAGAGATCCATTTGCACAGAGGTTGTTCTCAGGCCAGTCCAGGTCTCCAGCACTCGCATCCCAGCCTGTCAAGATCTTCAGCAGCTGTAATGGGGCCAATCCTGGGTGATCCTGAAGCCCCCGAAAGAAAGATCTTTTGCAAGCAGTGACTGCCCTGTTGGCACTGTGGTGCCACAGCCATAGGCATTCCCTCCTCACATGCAGCCCACAGATATGGCCATTTTAAAGCCACTGCTGATCTTGGTGTTATTAATATTGTTCATTTTGTCCTTGAAAACACCATCTCGTTTTGGGTTTTGGCCTATACGATATTCCATGCCAGAATCAGGATCTGGCTTCAGGTGAGTTTAGAGCTGAATCCCTCTGCATAACCCAGGAAACATTTTATCTTTACCATGAATCCAAGCTCGGAAGGGAGCTGATGTATTTAAACACTTGCAGGATAGTTCTACAGTAAATCTAGTTGAAGTACTTCTACCTTCCCTACCAGCAGTCTCCTCCCACTGTTGCTGCACCCCACTGCAGAAGGAAGTTCAGCACTCTGTTTCAGAGAGAATTACTCAAGGGTGACTTCAACGTGCCTGAGATCACCATGTTTGTAGATAATCTAAAAGGCAAACCCAGATGTCTTCAAGGCCAAAGACTGTCATAAGAGGTAGACCAACTCCCTAGAGTAAATCTGACATGCCCTTGGTCTTTAGAGCCGACAGACTCCACTCCTAAGTGAGAACAAAGTCCTGGGCTGTAAATTAGCCCCTTCCCCTACGTTTCTAGTACAAAGTTACAGCTGGTCACTAACTCATCTGTGCCTGCCCTCGATGTTCTACATAGCTATCTATTTAGGCTGCTCTGCATAATTTAAGAATTAAAACTAAACACTATGTTACCTACAGCCACATCATCTTAGATGAGCTTAAACAACTGTGAAATTCCTGGGATGTATTAAAAGCAACACTCAGTGCATGCATTAATCAACAGATGCTCAGTAGCTGTGCATCAGCAAACCACAAGTGAGAAGCAGCCTGAACAGCCTCCTGCCAAAATTATCACTTTCCTTGTGACCAAGTCTTTGAAACACCAAGCACACCATGATGCTGGAGCAATGTTTGGCTTGGTTGCCTCAGTGGCAGTAAGATGGACCGGCCCCTTCTCACTGGCAACAACAGGTCAAATGAGCAGTGGTATTTCCTGCTGATGAGTCAGAGATGAGACATGAAAATCATCATCTCTTTGCACAGAACATTTGAGACATTATAATTTGGAATCACCTGTGGTTACTTCACCCAGAGTGTGCTGTGCTGAGCATGTGTATGCAGCACTACAGCTCAGTGGGAAGGTGACAGTTCAGGGTAGCTGACCAACTGCTACGTGTTGGTTGCTGCAGTTTGCTGTTCTCACACAGCAGCCTGATGCAGCAGCCCTTGATGCCTCCAGCTGCTCTGATGCTCCCCCCTCCAACAGGGCTCCCTGGGATCCTTGTTCTCAATCTACCTTTTCCCCTTTTCCTATTTTTTTTTTTCCCGTTCAGATCCTGACCTTTGTGAGGTTCAGTCCTGGGTTTGTGTTTATGTTGCAAGGCCTCTACCTTCCTGGCTAAATTGTCCTCCCTTCCACATCCCTTCCTGAACCCTTCCCATGGCTCCCAAACCCCATCAGTAGTTTCCCTTTGGCTGGGGCCAGCAGGCACAGGGAGGAGGAGGTCAGTCACATCCTGAAGAGTTACATCTGTACTCATCCCTTTTCTGCACCAGTCCCTCATGATTAAAAGCACATGACAGCTAAAAAGCCAGTAAAACAAAACAAGTGTGGAGCTTTCTGATCATGCCAGTTGAAAGATTTAAGGAACAAAAACAACCCCAAAAATGAGGCCAAAACCAAAACCAAAAAAACCCCAAACAAAACAAAACCAAAGAAATAGCAAAGAAAAAGCAAACCAATACAATTTCTGGTCTTCCTTTTTAGGCCAGATGACCTACTCATTATGCCAAACACAACTCAAGTGACTAGGAAAGAGAGTTTTTAAGATTTTTCTTGTTCTGTACCAGCCTGGTACAGAACTGAGCATTGCTCTGGTGGCAATGGCAGGAGCCTGTCACCACTGGGGGAGATCACAGGACTCCAGCCATGCCCTTTTCCCTGACCAACACAGCTGCCATGGCTTTTCCACCATTGACGAACTGGATTTTAAAACACCAAAAGTTTTAACTCCTACCTCAGACCAGTGTGGGCACAGCTATAAGGGAGGAGGAGCAGGCGCCTGCCATGGCTGTGCAACAGAAGAGGCCATGAAGTGCAACAAGGGGACTTCCAGCTGCAGAACAGAAAGAGTTCTTGACCCTGAGAGTGGTGCGGCATGAGGACAGGTCTCCCAGAGCAGCTCCATCATGCTCCATCCATGGAGTGGGGACATTCCATACTTAGAGATTCTCAAAATATCTCTGGACAAGACCCTGAGCAACCTCCTCTGACCTTGAAGCTGGACCTGCCGTGAGCAGAGGATGGACTGGAGCTCTGCAGAGGTGCTTTCAATGATATTTTTCTCTGATTTCTAGGAGGACAGAATAAGGACCTGCCAAAGAGGACTGGGCTGCACAGCTGGGGAGCTTCTTCCTGTCCTGTGACCCAGAGCACGAGCCGTCCTGCACGGAGGAAAGAGGCACATGGCCCCCACTGTCCTTCTCTGCCATAATCCCACTGGCTCTCCCTCAATCCCTTTCAATATAACTTCTTACTTTTTAACTGTGCTTCCCAGAAAAGCAAAGAAAAACTCCAAAAGTTATTATGAACTAAAACCATGCAAATCTGCAGAAGACTAATTTCTTCTCAGAGACATTCTCAAGGGAAACACTGATGATTCACCTTTTAGTGACCAGCTACTTCCAGTCATCCTTGGCAAACTCCAAACTTTAGTTTTCACAGAAAAAAGGAAGACAGTATTCTAGGAAATTTCCTGTGTTTCATCAGCTTAAGTGCATCTCATTCTGGACCAAGCTTCAGTATTTACGGGTGAGGTGTTGTTTAAAATCTCTACCCCAGTACGTCAGGAAAACTGAGATCAAAAAGCAGAATTGCCTGAGTTTCTGATGTGTTGGAGGCCTGCAACCCTGCTGTTTCCAAGTGGAGGAAGATGTGCACATCCCTCTGGAAATCAGCCTGCACCACTTTGCAAAGTGCCAGTCTCATTTTTCACTGGCACCTGTGAGCTCTGAGTCACCCCATGAGCTGTGCCTCAGCTGAAGCCAAGCACTCTGTCTCAAATGCTACTGGGATGCAGAGAATGAGTTAAAGCAGATGGGGATTAGCAAACTGCAGATTATCGGAAATTAGCCAGTGTGGTGAAAAAACCTTGGTCATAACTGTGGTAAGACTATCTAAGTAGGTCACCACAAAACCACATCAGATGAACAAAGGAGGTGTAGGTTCAGTCTGTCAACATGAAACCAGACATTCTTCAGCTCTGCTCTGCCAGTAACACTGAGAAAAACAGCTGCTGCCCAGGTCACTGGTTTTAAAATTCAAGCATGTTCATACCTACTCAAGTAGCTTTCACTTTTATGTAACTGAGTGTCAATGTCTCTGTCATAAATCTGAAATTTCATTTGATTAAGTTCACAGCTGATATTTCAGAGGACCTTTAAAACAATCTGAGGTATTCAGATCAATATGTGTGCTTGTAAAACTCACCTTTTATTTCTAGAATGAGTAAAACCAGAAATGCACGTGAAGCTGTTATATTCCGTCCCATGTCCCTGTCATCCCAGCAACTCAAACTTGCACAGACTGGATGGATGGATGTCCTCAACTGGCTTTGTAAACGGAAAGGTGCTAATTAGCCTCATTTTCCAGGATTTCCTCTCTCTCACAGGAGACTTTAGAGACCCAACCCCAGCAACTGCCTGGGCCAGGAGAGCATTTGAACTTAGACCAGATAAAGCTGATCTAAACTTTATTTTAATTTGTTGATATTTTAATTCAAGTGCATTTTTACACTGGTTTTGAGGCAGACTTCTGATTCAGCTCAGGCAGGGCAGTGAGAGCCATGGACCAGCTGTGCCTTGCACAGGTCTGCTCAGCCAGCAGGAAGGGTCATGGGAGCTGCAGGTGAACATGTCTAATTTCAAAAGTCAGGATCCACTTCCTGCTTTGAGGCACCACAGAGCAGGCCTGATGCAGTGCTTCAGCACACTTTCACAGGCTTTGTACCCAGGTGTCCAGAGCAGCTTCGGAAAAAACCCTGTGCCACGACCTCAACAGCAGCTCTGATAGACAAGGAGTAATGGTGGCTCTGAGGGACAGGGCACAATGCAAGCTCTGGGGACAGGGAGCGATGGCGGCTCTGAGGGACAGGGCACAATGCCAGCTCTGGGGACAGGGAGCGATGGCGGCTCTGAGGGACAGGGCACAATGCCAGCTCTGGGGACAGGGAGAGATGGTGGCTCTGAGGGACGGGATGCAATGGCAGCTCTGAGGGACGCAATGCAATACCAGCTCTGAAGGACGGGATGTGATGGAGGCTCTGGGCACAGGGAGCGATGGCGGCTCTGGGCACAGGGAGCGATGGCGGCTCTGAGGGACGGGACGCGATGGCGGCTCTGGGCACAGGGAGCGATGGCGGCTCTGAGGGACAGGGAGCGATGGCGGCTCTGAGGGACGGGATGCAGTGACGGCTCTGGGCACAGGGAGCGATGGCGGCTCTGAGGGACAGGGCACAATGCCAGCTCTGGGGACAGGGAGCGATGGCGGCTCTGAGGGACAGGGCACAATGCCAGCTCTGGGGACAGGGAGAGATGGTGGCTCTGAGGGAC
>VXAC01006219.1:618643-666564 GCA_013399225.1 Rhipidura dahli
GGTGTGACGGCGGGTCTGTTGCTGGGCTGGTTGGGCTGGCGGTGCTCTCAGCCTTCCCAGGCTGCAGCGTGCTGGGTGTCTGCAGTGCCTGAGGCAACCCAGCAATGATCAGCGCCATGAACATGAACCTCCAGTATTTGTCTGATCAGAGACTGCTTTTAAAAAACGACCATAACGAGTTGGTCACCAGTACGAGTTCAGTATGATCTGGTGGTTGGTTGATGTGTGCATATCTGTAGTAGGTTTTATCATGCTGCTCCCATCCAGTATAATCACATATTATATTGTCCTGACAGGTCTGCAAATGCCACCCATGAAGTCATCAATGCCACCCTCCACACTTTGCTGGCTGCTACTACCAAGCTGGTGGCACCTACACCTCCCAAACCCATCCTTCCAGTTCAGACTGGAGTCCAGGCACAGCAAGAGGAACAGTCTAGTGGCATGACGATTTTTTTTAGTCTTCTTGTTATAGGTGAATGAACTGAAAGTCTGTTAATTTCTGTTAATTGCACACTGTGTCTGTGGACATAGGCCAACTCAAAATGGTAGTGGTTTATTTCTCCTCTGTTTCTCTCTGTGAAGTGTGATTTTGCGCAGGCACGGGGATTTAGAACATTTATGGTGGTGGGAGACTGGTGCTTCCTGGTTTATTGCCAAAGCAAAGTCTACCAAATCACTACGAGAAGTTTGCTTGTGTATTTTAAAAATACTACTTAAAAGTATATTTTATTGTTTTCTAACACGTCTGAATCTCCATTTTTTCCCTTCACAGCTATTTGCATCATATTGGTGCATTTACTGATAGAATACCGGCTTCATTTTTTGCCAGAGAGTGTGGCTGTTGTTTCTTTAGGTGAGTAGCCATGACATTTTTCTAGGATTTGGCCTAGTGCTGGGTGCTGCACACACCCCTCATCTTCATAGCAGCAGCATCCTTCAGGCTTTTGTGCCTTTGTGGTTCTGTACATGACATGGGTCAGAGTTGCTGCAGCTCATCCTGACTCACTTTGTCACCCTCACAGAAACCCCCCAGTGCTTGATTCACTGTTTACACACTTCTCTTTCCCTCCCTCCTTACATTGTTGGCGTGGACTGGTGAGATGTCTTGTGAACATATTTCCTGGTGTCCTGAAAGGTGCCAGAAGGACATTACTGATCCCTTCAGTATCCTTTCCCTTTGTGCACAAAAACCCAAGTACAGGGTGTCGATTTGGCTTCAAATCAGGTTATTTACCATGGCTGTTAAATAGCTAATCTAAATTTAAGCATAATCCCTAATATAAAATGCAGCAGTATAGTGATGGCTCTTGCTGGCGTAGTTTTGAATTTTTTCTGCTATATTTCCGTGTATCCTGGGCAGTGCAGAGCAGAGGTGTGGAGCCAGCTTGTGTTCCTTTTCTTGCTGAGCTGTGCAGAGCAGCAGAGGCATAGACATTCTCCTCTTCTTGTTTTTGGCATCTCAGCTGCAGGAGAACGGTTTTAGCTGTTGGATTTAGTATTGGTGTGTGCTGTGTTCCTGTGAGCCCCAACAAAATCCTGTTCAAGAAACAGGAAAGCTTCTTCCCAGGGCTGTCACTGCTACTCAGGGTAGGTCAGAAGGAGCAGGGCTGCATCTCTTGTGTTCTGTTTAGAGGCCGTGCAGGAACTTGCTCCGTTGGGTTTTGGGGTGAACCACTGCAGTCTGTCCCCCCAGTGAGGTGACATGATACCAGCAGATGCAATTCCAGTGAGTCAACAGGGTGTTACACCCAGGAGCAGCCCAGGTAACAGATGTCCTGTGTCATTTCAGCCTTATTTATTTAGTTTATAAACTCAGTCATATTTAAAGTGCTCTCAGCCCTGGTGACAGGACTCAGCACCTGTATAATCACTGGATTTGCCAGCTCACTGCTGCTCAGTGACCCTCTGGTCCTGGTAATGCTCTGCATAGCTGTAAGAGCACAGCTTGAGTTTCAAGTATCCAGTTTTGCCAGCAGTGCCAGAAATGAGGTGTGTCCTGTTTTAACTTGTAAATTAAGCAAATGTTCTCAGGAAGTTATTGAAGGTTAATAAAAGTGGCAGTAGAGAAGAGAGGTATGATTTTCACAAATGTTTTTCCTCCCATTGTCTAAACTGCTCGGAAGCTTCTGATTTATGGTTTCTAGGGGGTGTGTCTCTGCTGCTGGACTGGGAGAGTGCATTCTCTGAGGCTGGATTTTGATCCTCATCCTTTTAAGTTGCTGGAATTTTGTTGGTAACAATAGTTGCCAGAAATATTTTTTTCTCTTTGATTTCTTACTGAGTTTTAGTAACAAATCCATGTTCTCAGGAAAAATAAAGGTTGGTTGCAATAAGAAAATGCCTATAAAATTTTCAAAAAAAATTGAGGTGTAGATTAGTAAGTCTTACAGACTTACCCTTCTAATTAGCCCCTTGACGAAATGGACCTGTCTGATTTAATAGAATCAGCTGATCAAAAACTGCATTCATTCATTTAGTAATAAAGGAGGAGTAGTTTGTAAATGTATGTGGCATGTGAGTGGCTGTGTCTGCATTCTGTCCTTCAAGGAACAGCAGACCTTTGATGTTTCTTCATTAATGTTTTCCCCTTCCTTTCCATAGAAACCATTTCATGGAACAATTATTTCTACCCTCTGGGACTGAGGCCTTCACAGATTTTTGTATAAAAGAAGGCTTAGGCCTCATGGCTTTGTGTGTGTGACACATCCATCAGGAGTAATCCATGTGACTCTGTTTGTGAGAGTCTTTTGTTAGCTAAAGCATGAGAGGAGGTCTCATGAGTTACAGGAAAGCATGCTTAACATGGGTTACAGGAAAGCATACTTAAAGCTTCTCAGACACTTTGTACCTTTCATTTGGAGTGTTTGACTTCTGTGTCCCAGTGTTTGACTGTGAAGTCTCCGTTCTGTAAATAATAACACACAGCTATGCAGAGACACAGGTCTGAAATCTGACTAAAGACAAGTTCCCTATAACTACTTGAAAACAATTAACAACAGTTCATGAGTTATCTTCATGACTTCCAGAACAAATCTTGTTACAGTTTTATGACTTTATGTTTGAAGGTGTATAGGAGGAAAGAGTACGATAACCTTTAACCACTGAGTTTGCAGTAGGCTTTATAAATTTTTTTATATCCAGATTATTAGTGCATGACTTAATGTGTAATTCATTTGGAAAATAGTTCTGACAGGGTCTCCACCCTGATCAGAGTTGGTTGCCTTCTTCATTGCCAGAAAGTGCTATGATTTCATTCAAACAAAATCCACTTCTGTGGAGAAGACTGATTTCATTTCAGCTGCTTTAACTGCAAATAATACTGAAATGGCATGAAGCACAGATGCCTGACTCATAACTTCCCAATTCTTCAGCAAAAAGGTGGAATTTTATTTGAGTGCAGTTTAGATGAGAAGCTGTTTGAGTAGTTAAGCCTGTTATCTTTCTAAACCAGTGAGCATCACACTCTCGGTAGGTCTGTTTGGAGCTGGGATATCCCAAGAGAAAATCTGTTGTGCAGGGAAGGTCTGGAATTATGTAACATGTTGGAAACTGAGTATTTGGGTATTAAACCCAAAACCACTCAGTGTTTTCATGGTTTAGGAATGAAAGTCTTGCTGCACTATGTTTTGCCTTGTTTTCACTTCTAAAACTTGGAGAGCTGATAAACAGTGATGTGTTTTAGTGACTATTTCAGTATGTTTTCTTATTCTCTCCTAGGTATCCTTATGGGAGCTTTTATAAAAATCATAGAGGCTCAAAAGCTGGCCAACTGGAAGGTACAGTGGTAACAATTACTTTTTAATTGTAGAAAAATCCCTAAATCTTACAAAAAAGTCTTTGTGATACTCAGTGTTTTAGAGGGCAGGTCCTGGCAGAAGTTTCTGCAAGAGCTGAAGTCTACAGTAAAGCAAGGATTTTGTCTCCTACTGTTTATCCACATTATGAAAGCAATGAACTCTTTGCTATTCCTGCTTTAATTTGAAATCTTGCAGCATTTAAACTGTGGTTTTGTTTCATAGCACCGAACAGCTTACTAGATCAGTGAAATGATTGAAGTCACAGTGATTTGAATTGCCAGTTCTAAACAGGATTTATATCAGCCAGTGAAAATCTTGGTCTGAGTAGTGAATTTTAATCCTAGCTTGCAGCTTTATATTTCTTGGCAGTTATTGCCCTAAGGAAGATCTTTTTCTCCTTAGCTGACATACATTAAAATGCATAGATTTTCAATCTGATGTAGCTTTTGAACTACATATTATACTCCTTTTTTCGTCAACTAACTACCCTGGTTCTGTGTACACTTGTTTAAACACATAGCTCAACAGTTGTAATATTTCATTTTTATATATGAAGTCATTAGAAGCAGTGGGAGCTGCTTTTTCATTCCTGATTTGTGTCAACTGGATATGACTTAAAAGTGAAGTTAGTTAAATGGCCATAACATCAGTAGTTTCTTATTGATTAAATGAAATAATTTGAGTAAGATCATGTATGTAAGAAGGTAAAAGAAAGCTTTCTGCTCTGATTTGAGCACTCATTCTCCAAACACAGGAAATACTGATCACAGCTGGTGAATTACGTGGGGGTTTTCTGGAAAGTGTTGGTCACGTCTTGGGAGGCAGTGGGGAGCTGTGCTTGCTTGTGTTGCCAGCCAAGGTGAAAGGTATCAGATAATTATTTGTTTGAGTTACTTTCACTGTAATAAAGCTTAGGTTTTAACATAGGCTGTTGTAATTTTAGATATGAAATTTTCTAATCAATAGTAATTATGGACTTTATTACACGGTTATAAATGGTTCTAAATGTACTAAATAATTTTTGTTTATCTGATAAGATAAAAAATAAAATATTTAACTGCAGGCTATATCCCTGTGCAAAGAAAATCTCGGATCATATCCCTGTCCTAAAAAATTTGTAATGTAATTTCTAGTGATCAGCCTTACTGAGTGTTCATTCAGGTTCACCATTAAGAGCTGGTGCTTGCCGGTGGTTCTTGGCTAGCACAGCTGATAATCTGAGTCCTCGTGTTTTATTTTCCTCTGCTTCTGTGCATGCAGCACAAACTCAGTCCTTCCTTTCCATTGTTCTCACTTCCTTGTCCAGCTCTGGTTTCAGGAGCTTTTAACAAGTGTAGTGACTCAGATATGTGGGTTTTGTTCTGGTGCAGTTGCTGTGCTGACAGAAGCAGGCGGTGTCAGCCATCCATTCACAGGATCCTGCGTGCACAATCACCGACTGAAACGTTTCAGTCTAAAGAATGAGTTTTGTTTTCTAAGCCCCCCCCAAATCCTTTAAGATGATTATCACTGGTACAGGCAGGAATGAGAATTTAAAGAAATGAGTACCTCTGTTTTCAAAGCTGGTGATTGAACAGAACAGTCCATCAGCTGTTTAAGCTGGATTTAAACAAGTTAATCGGTGCTTGCAGAGGTGGCAAGCTCTGCTGTGTTCAGTGCTGGGGGGCCAGGAGGGTGTAAACAGGTGGGTAAAGAGACTGGCCCCCTCAGCTGGGATTCATTTGCCTTATGTGTTTAGTCTGCCAGCAGAAAAACTAGGGTGCCAGGCTGGGGGTACAGCATGAGCAGTGTTAGCCAGGGGATGAGATAAGTGACAAAGACTGAGGACACAAAAAAATAGTATCTTACCTCATGGTGGGTTCCATTTATATCACTGTGATGGCAAAAAGGAACCATCAGAATAGTACCATTCAATTCAGGCAGAAATTACATTTGCTGAGAAGAATGCAGCCTCAGACCCCCTCAGGTGGTGTGTCACCTGAGCCTGGTCACCTGCAGGGGCACGGGGCTGATGATGTGATTTTCTCTTGTCAGGTGATGAGTTTTCCAGTGAAACTGCTTGGTCCCAGCTAACCTGTTCTGTTCAAACAGTGGCCAAGAGGTCCTTGGCAGTCCTTACAGATTTCCAGACACTCAAATAAAGTGGCAATACTTCTTGTGGAAACAGGAAGATTTTTCCTTTACCATAAATAACTTGTTCTCTATCGAGCTTTTTTGTAGATGGTAATTTAAAATAAGTAACTCCTAAATTTCTATCGCTGGGTTGCAAAAGAACAATAGAAGTAGCAACCCTGGAATAGTTTACTGCTCTTCAGTCTTCTACTTCATGATAAGAAGGGAGAAAGATTTTTCATTTTCCAACACTATTTTTGGTAATAGTTTTTCTTTTGGAAGACTTGGTATTATTTCAATAATGATGATATCCCTGAAATTATAATTAGGTTTTTTTTCTTGCAGGAAGAAGAAATGTTTCGTCCAAATATGTTTTTTCTGCTTTTGCTTCCACCTATTATATTTGAATCTGGATATTCACTGCACAAGGTCAGCCCCTGCCAGACACTCATTTTGGATGTTGAGGTTTTGTTTTGAACAGTTTCTGCTTTTAGTTATCTTCATGAAGCTTAGGATAATTGCATTAAATTCCATTATATTAATCATTAGGGAATTGAGAGTGCAAAATTTAAGCCTCTTCAGCCCAGAGTGCAGGGAGTGTTGCTTGTTGCTGATAACAGTGCTGGCAAGGTGGTGGGTACAGCACAAATGAGGTTTTCCTTGGCTGGAGAGGTTTCTTACCTCACCAGATCTGTACAAGGGCTGGTGTGTAGGAGGAGAAGTGGGAAGGAGTAGGATCTGAAGTGGGAAAGGTGGGGTCACTCCACAGCTAAAGAAGGGGAAAATGTGTGCAAGGATTCTGACCCCTTGCCTGGGGGCCGTGTTTCCACGGGCATTTCCCACAGCACTCATCCTGGCCCAGAGGGTTTGGTGCTCCTGTGTGCAGCCTTTGTGCTCCTGCTGTGCTGCACCAGAGGGAGGGAGCAGGGGCCACGGGGGTACCAGAAGCTGGCACCAACACTGGAGATCTTTTCATACAAAATCACAAGGAATGGACCAGCAACTGGGAACTGTACAAGCCTTTTCCACATTCCCTGTCTCCAACAGAGGGATTAATTTACACTTTTGCTAAGTGGGGAATATGTCAAAGTGCTGGTGAATATCCAGCTGTTTGCCTGAGGATTGGGTTCTTGTTATGGTGCCAGACTGGGAATCAGTCTTGGGAACCAGAGGGAATTGCTATTGTCCTCAAGAGAGCAGCAGTCTCTTTAGGCAGGTGGTGTGGATGTGTGTCTTGGGATACCTGGAACCAAACTAATGAGCCTTTATAATCGGAAACCCAGTTGTGAATTAGAATCTAATTAAATGCAAACCCAAACATGAGTTTTCCCTCAGGTCATTTTTACTAATTTACTTATTTTATTACTGTGTTCCAGGGTAATTTTTTTCAGAACATTGGTTCCATCATTCTGTTCTCAGTATTTGGCACTGCAATATCAGCTTTCATTGTAGGTGGAGGAATCTATTTCCTGGGCCGGGTAAGACTTACTGCTTTGAAGCACTTAAGTTTATCTGGCTTGTTATTTGAAAGTCCATTTTTCAAGAGCAGACAAATACAGTGAAAGTGAATTCCTGGGTCACCAAGTCCTGCTCTCTGCTCTCACAAAGGCAGTGTTATACAACCCCTTCCATAGATGCTGCTGGAGGGGCCGTGGGTCTCCTTCCCTGGAAATACTCAAAAGCTCTGTGGACACGATCCCGGCTAACGTGTTCCAGGGGCCCTGCAGAACAGGCAGGGTGGAGCAGGTGGCCTCAGTGGTCCCCTCCAACCTGAGCCACTCTGTGGCACAGCATGCTTTATGGGAATAGCAATTAAGACTTGAGTTTTAGTTTTTTGTAACTTCCACAATCTTCCTGTTGGAAGACTGTTCCAAAACCTTTGTTCTCTAGAGCCATCTTACACTCTACAATATACTCTACAAATACAAAATGTATTTGTTCTTCTCTCAATGTTTTTTTTTGCTTCTGTCGTTTGGTGTTTCCCATTGATTACATATAGACACAGATACTTATCTTTTGTCTCAGACTTCATTCTGGTAGGCTAAACATTCTATACTTTCCTCTTTGCCACTCAGATTTCTTTTCCTTTGACTGTCTTAATTACTCTATTCACCTGACTCTGCCCTAGTTCCCGGATCTTGGGTGACCAGAACTGTAGCAGCAGATCACTGTTGAGGGGCAGTGTTAAACTGAGTAACATCACCACTGTGAATAATGAACTCAGGATTTGATGAATAGTTTGGTTTTTAAGAACAGTGGAACACCACAGTTGATTGTGATTATGTTCTACCTATTCTTTCAGGCTGATGTAATTTATAAACTCAACATGACAGACAGGTAAGCTCTTGGGGAAATGGTGTAGTATATGAAATGAAGCTTTCTTCAGGATAGCTGTAGGTGGGAAATGCACTGCAGTTGGCCACCTCTTTTGGTTAGTGTTTAGATTGCTGAGATTAAACATTGTGTGTCAAACTAAGAAATAAATGGGCCCTTATTTCCAAATAGTGTTGTATTATATTCCATTCCGTTGCATTCTAGTCTATTCTGTTCTGTGTTCAGTGATTTCTCTAGACAGATACTGGGTATTTTAACCAAACTTTAAGATTTGTAAACTTTGATTAGTTGGTATTATTAATGTATATAATAAGGGTATAACTTCCCTGTCCAAATCTTCTCTTAAAAGACAGAATAAGTTTCTCAGTGTCAGTAATATAGATTTTTTTTTCAATAACTTGGCAAGTGGCCAAGTTCTTACCAAGAGAGCACAACTTATCACTGTGTGGAAACTGTAACACAAATGGGCTTTGTTACTGTTGTTCATGTAAGTTACTAGGTAGGTATTTTTCTTTCATCTAGTTTCCTCTTTTGTGTTCTCCAGTTTTGCATTCGGCTCTTTAATATCTGCAGTTGACCCTGTGGCTACTATTGCCATTTTCAATGCCCTTAATGTGGATCCTGTGCTTAACATGTTGGTTTTTGGAGAAAGTATTCTCAATGATGCAGTCTCAATTGTCCTGACCAAGTAAGTGCATTGGAGCCATACATGTTTGTGGAAACACTAACTACCTTGTTTTCTGTTAGTTTTTTGGATATACAGTAATTCTTCCACCTCCATTTGGAACAAATCATGTATTTCTGATGTAAAGCTGAATCTTGTATGATGCCTCTGTGTAAAAAGCAATCCATAACATGAACTGCATAGGCAGAAAACAGTAAATGGTTGCCTCATTGCCTTCTAATTCTATTCATTATCAGCTCTCCTTCCACCTGAGGGTCCTGACAACAGGCACCCCACATGTCACCTGTCAGGCTTGGCACAGAAATATCCACCTTGTAAAGAGCAGCTCAGTCTCTGTGCCACTGGCTTGTGCCCAGAGTCCCACTGTGGCTGGGGGGCTGCTCCAGCATCCATGCAACAGGATTGTGTTTATGTTGGGGCTACCACAGGAAAGAGGAGCATCCAGTATCCTTATCTTTTGCCCATGATAATTCTTTGGGGCTGAAAGAGTAAAACATGGATAGGTGTATCTTCATGTTATTACTGAAGCTGATAGATGTGGCTGTGAATGAATAGAAGGAGCAGCTGTACCATGCAGGCAGTGAAGTCAGAGTCATTTTCTAATGAACTAATTGCTTTGACTACAGTTGTGGTGCTTTTCGGGAAGACCCTGAAGGCTAAAAGCAGCCAAAAGGAACACTGGTTAGAAGTATCTGTGTGTTCTTTGCACAGAATTTCCATGAAATACATTCCTGAAATTCAAAGGTTTCTCCCCCTTCCTCCTAAGAGCTGCTGTGTTTTCCTTCAGTGACCTTCTTGTCTCTCATCCACACCTAAATATTTGATGAGAGTTCTTCCTGCTCATGTGCTCCTCTCAGAGGATCACATGAGTTTTTACCACTGTAAAATGTGTTTTCTTTTCCTTTTCAAAGTTTGAACATTGTTTTGAAATGCTGGGCATCACCATAGCCTACTTACGCCATTCTGGGATTCTTCAGAAGAGCAATGCTGGATTTCTAGCAGAATTAGGTTTCCCTTTGGGGATTGCACTAAGGCTTGATTTAATATCTTTTGACATTCCTCTTGTTATAGATATCTCAGTAAAGGCCTTTTAAGAGTGGTAGCAACAAAGAAATGGGAATCTTTTGTCATGTTATGCTCAAAAGATGTTTGATATTTTTTGGATCCAGGCTTAGAATGTTATAAGCTTTTCTTTTTATTTCTCTTTTAATTGTATCTAGCACAGCAGAAGGTTTGACAAGGGAAAATATGTCAGATGTGAGTGGATGGCAAACCTTTCTACAGGCACTGGGATACTTTCTCAAGATGTTCTTTGGCTCTGCAGCACTCGGCACACTTACTGGTCTTATTTCTGCATTAATATCCTTTTTTAATTTTGGTGATAGATATGTATACATTGATATACAACTGCAACATTCTAATAGTATTTTCTTTTCTCGTCTTCTCTAGCATTTCTTAGAGGATATTTCTTATTAGACATTATTTTGTTTTTATGTTAGTGTGCATGGATGTGTATTAAAAGTGGCATTAATTTTTCATGAGCATAATTAATTAGGTCTGAAATGTTGTATAATAGCTTATGTGCACTGGAGTGGTATAAGATATGGTAATTGTTTTGTAAATTCAAAATATATGAATTCCATTTCAATACCAATCAGTTTTAACAAGCATATGGCTGCTTTTTTACATACATAAAACAGTTAATTAAAAAGAAAAAAAAGCTGCTTTTCCCAAGGGCCTTTGAGTCAGCCCAGCTCATTTGTCCCTATGGATCATGTGCAGGCAGCTGAATGCAGACACTGTTCTGTTTGGATTTACCCTGGGTTATGTTTTGCCTCTTCCACTTCATGAGTTGGTTGCTAAACAACCCAGGAGCTCCTCTGGTGAGATCAGGAAGGCTGTTTGCTGTAGCCCAGACACCTTTGTTACTTTTGGGGCTTGTTTAATGCTAGCTCTGACTTCACTGTATGAGGTCTGGGCTGTTCAACAGTTGCTTATGTCAGCTGCCAAACACTTTGTTTGTAAACAACAAGAATAGAATGTTTGATTAAATGCAGACATATTTCCCCTCTTGGTTCATCAGCTTAATTCAAGAAAATTTTAAATTATTCCATACGTCACAACCAAAGAGGGGGACAGATGTTCAACACTTCTTTGACTCATATCTAAACGATACTAAGTCAAAGAGAAAAGCAGTTTATTTGCCCTTTGCAGTTATTTGTGCCTCTAAAGTATTTGATTTACCTGTTGTTACCACTATTGTAGAGACACATCAGTAACAGATCTTTTTTTTGTCTAGCTCTGTCTTCTGACAGACTTCTACCAGCAGTAGCTTGTAAAGAAACATTCCTCATATAAGAAGTTACTAATCTTTCCATACTTGAGTTGAAGGCCAATGTATAGATTTTATTTGCTATTCAGTGGAGAAGTACATTAAGTATAATCATTGTTTTGTAGTGGAATGAACACATCAAAATATTTCTTTGATTTATTTTTTAATTTACTTTTTCCATAACGTTCCATGTGTACGTACTAAAGCACATTGATTTAAGGAAGACACCTTCCCTAGAATTTGGGATGATGATTATCTTTGCCTACCTTCCTTATGGACTTGCAGAAGGTATCTCACTCTCAGGTGAGTAGCAAAATGAGTTCTGACCACACTGTTTGATATGTTAAAATATTTATATATTGCCGTGGAAACAAGTTTTGCCTTGTGAGAAGATGACTCTGAAGGGTCTCCTCTGGAGGGTCTCAGCAGTAAATCCTTGCAGAGTCTTCTGCTGACTTTCAGTGACTGCCACGTTCTTGCCCACAGGTATCATGGCAATCCTGTTTTCTGGCATCGTGATGTCTCACTACACACACCACAACCTGTCCCCAGTGACACAGATCCTGATGCAGCAGACACTCAGAACTGTTGCTTTCATGTGTGGTAGGTGCTGCCTGCTATTAATAGTTTTAAATTTCATTTGCATGGAATGGTGATTCTGTTTGGAGCAGCAGAGGTGTGAATTTGCATCCAGGCATTTGTGTGTCAATGGAAATGCCTTTTCATGTACTGTATGTAGTAATTAATAATAGGAGTAGAAAAGGTTATCTAGAATTGTTGATTTAAGATGTGATTTCTCTTTTTCAGAAACGTGTGTTTTTGCATTTCTTGGCCTGTCGATTTTTAGTTTTCCTCACAAGTTTGAAATGTCCTTTGTCATCTGGTGCATAGTAGGTATTTATTTTTTCTTCCATGCCTTTTTGCATGCCTTTTTTGTATTGGGGAAGGGGGAAACAGCAATGTACACTGACCCATTTAGTGCATGGTTCAGGAGAAGAATTGTTATCTACAACTTCCAGATAGGGATATCAGCACAGGGAACTGCTCTGCCTGCATTACACCCAACTTCCCTATCTAATATGTATCTAAGGTGTGACACTTCCCTCTGTGTAGCATTGCCCTCTCAGGTGAAATGCAAATTGTGTAATTTTGGGGTGATTCATAAAGGAAAACGGCACAGCCCTTCAAGGATCCTGCTGACTAATTCTAGGATATTTACCTTATCAAGGTCTGTTAGTAGTGGAGCTTAAAAACAATGCTCTGAGAAAACCTTGCCTTTTTCTGAGTTAAAGTTTTCACTGTGTTTGTTAATTGTTTGCCATTAAATCAATAGTCCCCTTTTTTTTTTCTTTTCCGCTCTCAAAGCATTGCTTCACTTTGGGGTATGTTTTATTGCCATGCCCAGGGAAGTGTTGAGAAACAGGCTGATGTGCTGTTTGTTTGGCTTCTGGCCTTTCTGAGCAACTGGGCCACAGGGAGACAATAGAAATACCTTATTGCCTCTTGGCTGCTGTGCCAAGGGAATGATTAAAGGAGCTGCACTGACTGAACTGAGGAGCACTTTTACCCGAAGTAATTCTTGGTCTCCCTGGAATGCCTCCTGGGTTCCATTTATTTATTATAAATAAAACAGCCTGGTCTCCATCAGTGACAAGTCTGATTTAGTTTCAGTTAAGCAGACAAAATGTTTCAAGAGTAAAATTCCACAATGCCTTGTGCTGAGGGGTTTTTCTCTGTCTATGGAGCAACACACCTTCCTGTGAGCAAAAAGAGCATATTCACCTTCCCCTGTAAAACCAGCTGCAGCTAGAGCCTCATGGATGTAACACAGCCAATGGTCTTTTGCTTTTATTTCTGTTTTTCAGGTGCTGGTTCTGTTTGGTAGAGCAGTGAATATTTTTCCACTTTCCTACTTACTCAACTTTTTCCGTGATCATAAAATCACTCCCAAAATGATGTTTATCATGTGGTTTAGTGGTAAGTTAAAGCTCAAAATACTGAGAACCAGAAAAAATGTTTTATCTCTTCCACTGTGTGGCCCACTCAAGGAGGAACTGGTTTTTCATTGGTTGAATAAAACTCAGCTGAACATTTGCACTATTCTGAAACCCAAATGCAACAGAAATTTTCTCTTTCCCCTTTGCACTGGAGGACTTTGCTCTGGTGAGCCCCATGAAAGCTTTTCTACATAGAGGCTGCTTGTCTCTCTAGGCCTAACAGCCTCATGGCCTGAACAGCAGTGTCTGAAGTGCTCAGACTTGTTTTAGGGTGGTGGCCAAGTGGTAGATAATGGGCATGCCATAGGATGGTGAGAAGCCTTTTGAGGGTGGAGAATTCCTGTAGGGTTCTCCGGTGCTCGGGACCGGTGTGGCTGTTGACTGACTCTCCCTTGCTGCCCTGTTCTCTCCCTGAGGATTACGTGGTGCCATTCCCTATGCCCTCAGCCTCCACCTGGGCCTGGAGCCCATCGAGAAGCGGCAGCTCATCGGCACCACGACCATCATCATCGTGCTCTTCACCATCCTGCTGCTGGGAGGGGGAACCATGCCCCTCATCAGGCTCGTGGACATCGAGGACTCCAAACCACGCAAGAGGAACAAGAAGGACGTTAATCTTAGCAAGACAGAGAAGATGGTTTGTTTGGGGTTTTAATTCGGAGGATCACTGGGGTTTGGTGGGGTGGTTTTTTTCAGGTTAAACATTTTTCAGGACTAGTATGTAATTTTTTACTAAAAACTTAGATGAAGGCGGTAGAAAAAACCAAGCAAGTAGGACAAAGCCAAGCAATATAATTTTAAAATATCCCAAAGACAGAGTTCAGATAGTGTTTACTCAAAATATGTGTTTGGACAAGGGGAGGAGAAATAGTCTCTTAATTCAATGCAATTATAAATTTATCTATATGAATTAAAGTAATCCCTGCAAAAACATAAAGAAGATGATAGAGGATTGAGTCATATACAGAGAGAAAGTAGGTGGTACAGTGTGAGACAGAAGTTAGTCATAAAAGGCAGGTGGAAATTATTTTGAAAAAGTCAAAGGTCATGAGAAGGGTGGTAACAACAGCTCCCTCTGACTGGACTTTATTTTAAAGCAATTTCTGGCAAAGCAAGAGGTCTGACAAAGCCAACAGCCACTCTGGAACCTCTTGTGCAAAAGACTGGAGAATATGAAGTATCACAGGACATTTTTTGCCTGTTTTTCTGTAAACCATTTAAGAGTTTATGCAGAGTATTGTTCTGTAGGATCATTTTCTCTTTGTGTGAGGTTGACTGTAGTCTTTAGAATTATCGTGCACTGTCCACACAAGGAAGTGCAGGAAGAGTGCAGGGACAGGGTGTGTTGGACACAGCTCGTTTTCAGTGGCACAATGACAGCAGTGATGCTTGCTGGATGAAAGCATTGTCCAGCTCACAAGAGAGAACCTGCACAGTGGAAACCTGTTCTCAGCAATAGTGACAATACAAAACATGGAACATTTGAGGTCTTTTCCCTTTCAGCATGGAAAGGGAAGCTAAGTGGCTCTGGGATTCGATGGCTGAACAGACTCATACAGCCCAAAGCCCTGCAAGGCTGGGCTGGGGATCATTTCCATATTGTTCCAGCACCACAACTGGTTGTGATAAAGGAGACCACAGAGGAGGGGCTGAAGCAGGGTGGTGGGATGACTGCCATTTCTCTCTGGTTATTCAAATATTTGTGATTTTTGCAGGGAAACACTATAGAATCGGAGCATTTATCAGAGCTCACAGAGGAGGAATATGAAGCCCAGTACATAAAACGCCAGAACCTCAAAGGCTTTATGCGGCTGGATGTCGAGTATTTGAATCCTTTCTTCACCAGAAGACTCACACAAGAAGTAAGTCCTTCTCATTTTCTTGAAGAAGAGAAACTGGTCGAGTTGGTTGTTGCCCTCAGTGCCGTACAGGGCTCATCATGCAGCCACACGTGTGTAGGGACAGTGGGACATCTGTGTATTGCTCATGCACAGAGGGAGCAGCTGTAATGAACAGCTGCTCTGTGAAAGTACAGGTTGGATTAAGTGAGCATCTCAGAGCTACCCCAGCTAAACTTGCTGTATGGATTTGTTGAACTTGCCTTTAATTGTGCAGAGGACCATGAAGGGCATCAGGAGTCACTGGCTGCTGCTGCTGCTAGAAAAAGCTGCTGCAACTCAGGCAGAGTTTTTAAAGTGCTGTCACATACAGTTGCTCCCTCTTACTGTCAGTGGTCCTGTGACTTCTGGAGCTGTGATGTTGCTGCAGAGTGCAGTTTCTATCTTGGAAATAGGCACCAGCATTGTACCCTTCACTTTTCAGGCTGCTCACTGGGTACCAAAGCTCTGAGGCTGTAAATGCAAAACAACACCTGACTGAATGTGTAACGTACCAATGAGTGGCTCCAAGGTATAGATACTGGGCCTTTTTAACTCTCATGCTTCAGAAATCTGAGGCTCCTTAGTCACTGTTTTTCCAATTTCCCATGAAAGCATTTTGGCTGTGGAGTTGATAATTTTGTGTAAGTGCACATTCCATCTTCCTAGCCTGCTCAAAAGTACTATTTTTCCTCGTTTTGTACTTTTCAAAAGTGACCTTTCAGCACTTTCCTACAAAAACTAAAGTAATTTATTGCAAAACCAAAAAGGAATCAAGAAACCAAAGTAAGCATCTGATTGGTGGTTGGTAGCCAAAAGCACAGGCTGCCATCCAGATTGCAGCCAAAGGCTGGAAGAATAAGCATGTGAACCACCACAGCAGGCCACAAGCTTCCCAGTGTCCCTGGGAACATGAGGAGAGAGTCAAGGCCAGGCTCTCCAGACAGCATTAGGATTGTTGAAACACACAGAGCAGGACTGTCTGGAGAGCACAGGTAAAAATACCCATCATCAGCACTGGCATCTGTAGCAATAATTACTGACTGAGCACTTGATAAATATTTTCTGGTGGGAAACAGAATGGCTTTGTGTGCTCAGAGACCAGGAGCAGGTTATTACCCAAGGAATGTGCCCCGCCGGGGTCCTGCTTTGTCCTGGCACCGAAGGGTGTTCAGTGAGTGACAGAGAGCCCTGCTTTGCCTTTGCCTTTGCCCCAGGACCTGCACGACGGGCGCATCCAGATGAAGACCCTGACCAACAAGTGGTACGAGGAGGTGCGCCAGGGCCCCTCGGGCTCCGAGGACGACGAGCAGGAGCTGCTGCAGCAGAGCGGAGCAGGAGCGCGCTGAGCTCCCGCGGGACCTCCTGACTGCACGGAGCTGCAAGGCCAAGGGTGAATTTCCACATTTCAGACGTGTCATGTGCTCCTTGTTTAGGTTAAACCCACAGCTCTGCTGTTACTGTTTGGGGAGGGAAACCCACAAGGGTCAGACGCTGGATGGCCTGAAGGAAGAGCCTTTTGTTCAGACTTCAGTGCATAGCAGTTCCATGCAGCCTGTTGAGAAGCAGAGCCATCTGCCATGAAATGGTGACATTGTTAATGGGGGGGCTGCTTCTCATCCCAAAACCTGCTGTGACCACACGCTGCAGTGCAGGGCCTTTGTGTGGCTCTGCAAAACAGACCAAATTGCACTTTACCTTTTATATATGTGTATAAAAGTATATTCCTTCACAGCATGAAGAGTCTTGACAGTTTATACTGTGAATTTGTTTCAGCACTAGTAAGAGAACCTGACTGGAAGAAACGTATAATTTATGGGATTTGCACATTTTGAACCCAGAAAAGATGCATACCTTGACAAGAGCAGATGTTGCACATACAAGGAATCACTTCTGAAAATGTAGTTTTGTCACTTAAGAAATTCTTGATTTCTGTTTTATGGGATTTTTGGTTTTTATACTAAGGGATCTAATCCACAGTACTGATTATAGCATGGTTTTGGGGGAGTGGGGGCCTGTGACAGCACAGAACTGCATTTGAAATTGTAGCTTCTTTTCTTTGGCTAAAGCCAGTTGCAGTTGGGTTTCTGTAATTGGCAGTTGCTCTTTGCTGGCACTTTGGCTTCAAATCTTAGAAAAGAGCAGCTTCTGTTTTGCCTAATTTATGAAGTGTCCCAAACACTCCAGAATTCACCAGTGGAATTTTTAAGCTTCAGTGGAAGCAAAGGTGACGTGTATGTGAGAAAAAAGAGCCTACAAAATCTAATCCAGGTACAGAAAGATTAATATTTCACGTGGCTGAAGCAGCCTCTGCTGGGAAGTGCCAAACAGCTTCTATTAAGCTGTCCCATTTTTCTCTTCTGCTTACACTGTTTCAGAATCCGTGGTCTCACTGCATTTGTTCTCCATGGCCCAGTGTTTGCTCAGCATTGCCAACACCTGAACTCGTGTTTGTTGCACATTTGCCATGGTGACACACGCAGCACTTTGCTCCCACTGTCAAATTCCTCCTTAGTCATTTGCATATCCACTGTCAGGATATGAATTACTGTTCAGCACCCAAATCTGACATGCAAATGCACGTTTGTTTCTGAACGTGTGAGACTTAGTTTTGGTCTGGTTTTGCTACTGAGTTTTTTAATCCACTGCTTACCTAGCAGGAGAATAAAAGTTCAAGAATGTATTTAGAAATCCTGAACCTGTTGTCTGAGCAATTTTTCAAAATTCCACATCTTGGTCCCCTTCTGCCCTTTCCCTGCCTGTGGGAAGGGCCTCGCTGCTCGTCCCAGAGCTGAGATATGCACAGCTGGGGCTGAGGGGGCCATGAAAGCCCCACCTGTGTGAAAATTGGGCTTTTTGTCACCCTTCTAGACCCCATTCTGAAGTAAACTTCAGCTACCCATCACTCCTGCTGCTTTCTCACCTTGAGCCTGCTAGAAGGTGGCTGAGAGCTTCTCCTCAGGTGTGCGGTGCTGGAGCTGCTGCTACACTGGGAGCAGCACAGTGCCCCAGTCCTGCCGCGGTNCCCCCCGGTTCCCCCGGTACCCACCCGGTTCCTCCGGTACCCACCCGGTTCCCGGTTCCACCGCCCGGCGCGCTGTTCGCTGCCGCCCTCTGGCGGCGGCCGGCGGCACCACACCGGGACCCGGCGGCGGGTCGCGGCTGGGGCGGAGGGAATCGCTCTGGAGCGACTCCAGTGAAAACACTTGGGATGGTTGGATTTAAAACCAACTCTTCTAAAGCTTAACATAATACTACGTTTGTCAAAACTCGGAATTGTGTATTCTGAGAGCAGCACTGCAGCCCCCAACTCCCTTCCCACCCACTGCAGCATCACCAAATCCAAACAAATTGGTTCTCACAATCAGGAACACCCTCCCAAACGCTGCTGGGCCCAGCACAGACCCTACCTGAACTCCGAGGGTGAAGCCACCACCCTCCTCACAGGCTCAGCCTGGCTGGTAGTCCTTGGTCCCTGTCCATCCCTGGGTGGCCGTGCCCTGAGAGCCCCCAGGAGATGGCAGCAGCCCTTCGTGTTTGTGTCCTCCAAAGGGGAATCAGCCCCGGGTCCCTTTCTGGAGGCCCCTCTAAATGGGCAGCAGCAGGACGGTCCAGGATGGCACAGCAAGGTCAGGGGGACACTCAGGGTGTGGCAGGGTCCCGTCGCTGCTGGACACACGGTGGCTGTGGCACTGGGCACTCGGGAGCCCTGGCTGCTGGGGTACAGGAGGTTTGCTGGAGCCTCGTGCCCGTGCCCGGCCCATGGGCTGTGCCTCGCCCGTGGCACCCAGCCTGGCCCTGCTCTGCCCTGGCCACGCTCTGCACCAGCCCCATCCCTGTCCCCGTTATCCTGCAGTGTGGCCACCAACGCGGGTCTGAACCGAGCCAGACACCGATTTTGCATGAGTGCATTTACTTTAGAAATGACAACTTCTGGGACACAATGAATGATCAGCAGAGGCTGTGTGATCCCCTCAGGTGCCATAGGGCTGGGGACAGGGCACAGCGAACTTGCCAGGTGGGTTTTTCCTGTGGATAGCTTTGCATCAGGCCCCAGCTTCTTGTTCCTTTTTGTCCCAGGCTCTACCCATGGGTGCACTGCCCTCACTGACCTCCAAAGGCCAGCTGCAATCCTGTGGGATGCAGCAGCCCAGGCAGCAGTGCAGGTGACACCCTGTGACCGCAGCCCCATCTCCAGGGTGGTGCTCACCCACAGATTTGCCATTCCCTGCCTGCAGATCATTCCCTGGGACTGCCATTCCTCACTCCAGGATTATTGTAACCCCAAATCCTTGCTCTAAAGACAAGCTCCCATTCCCATCTGTAGGATGAGTGGCTTTCACTCAAGTGGAGGGAGTGGAGTAGCACAGCTGGCACAGAGAGCGGTCCCTGAGACCTGCAGGGAAGTGCTTTGTAATCCCAGGTGAGGTAGCTGTGTGGACAGTCCCACTGCCCAGTGGGAGAGGAGGTGGCTGCAGGGGCTGTAGGAGCTGGCACTGGAGGTAGATGCCCCTTAGGGCTTCCCGGCCCCCAGCCTGCCCTGCCAGGCACAATTTTTAAGACAACCAAGTTCCTACTTGGTCATCAGAGCACCAGATTGGAAAAACAAAGGCCAAGAGCCCAGAGAGCAAACTGCAGGAGAGGCTGTGCCCTGGGCTGCACCCTGGGCACATCTCAGGCACTGGGGTCTATTTTTGTTCTTGTTTTTGCAAGTGCAAACACCAGGCTCAGAGCTGCAAGAGCCAAACCAGAGGGGTTGGTCTTACATCTTCACATCACTGCAGGTGTGGAACATCTGGGACCCGCTGGGTGCGGGGGTGAGAGAATGCTACGTTTGGTTTGTGTTCCGGTGCTCTGGTAGGACTGAGCTGGGCAGGGCTGGGCTCAGAGCAGCTCCTTGGCCATGGCCGAGGGCAGGGCCTCCCCTGCCACGTGGGCAGTGCCCCGGCCCGACCGCCCTCGTGTGAGCAGCACCATCACCGGCACCGCCCTCCTCAGCCCCGGCTGCCCCGCGGCCCCAGCGGCCAGCACTGCCAGGGCGCCAGGCTGGGCCGAGCTGCCGGGCGCCCGGGGCGGTGTGGAGCACCTGGGGCAGTCACTGAAACACTCAAAAGCATCACCGCAGCTGCTGCAAGCGCCGGGACGGCCACCGAAGGCCGGGGACGAGAAGGGCCGGAGCGCAGCGCCCCGGCAGCCGCAGCAGCGGAGGGAGCGCAGGGCGCGCAGCAGCGCCCTGTCCCTGCACAGGAACCGGTGGAAGTTGGGCTTGAAGAGCAGGCACACCAGCGGGTTGTAGAGCGTCGAGGACTTGGCAAAGACGGCCGAGAGCACGAAGGCCAGCGCTGGCACCTGGCTGGCATCCCCGAGCAGCGCCCACAGCGCAACCACGGCGTAGGGAGTCCAGGCAGCCAGGCAGCCCAGGCACACGGCAACGCTCAGCTGGAAACGGAGCAGACGGAGATGGCGGTGCCGTGGGACTCCTGCAGCACTCGGGGGACGCTGACACACCCCCCAGACTCAGACATATGCAGCAGGACCTTGAGCACTCCTCACATCCCCAGGGAAAGGTGCTCAGCCTTCTGGACCCGTACTGGAATGTCAGAGAGCAGGGCAGCAACACAGCACACCTCATGCACAGACCTGCTCTGGCTTCAGGCCACTCACACCCTGTCCCACCTGGGAAACTCAGGAACGGCCTCAGCCTGCTGTGGCAGATGGGACCAGCTCAGCACTGGATCCCATCAGCTTTTGGCAGCACTGGAAATCCCTCCAGCAAGCTGTGTGGCTTGGGAGGCCTGGAAATGGGCTGTGCTCAGTCCCCCTCCCCTGACTGGATGTGGATGTCTCCTTCGAAGCCAGGCTTGCAAGCTGTTTCCTTTCGTGCTGTGTTTTTTAAAGGGTATTCAGGGTTTTTTACATATCCTTGGTAAATTATAGTATTAGCTTGTAGTCTGGGGAACAATGACTCATGCGAGCTCCTTTATGATATTTTCCAATGTAATTTAAAATGAAAACTCCTCCACCTGATGACTTTAAACGAGGAGCAATGTGTTGTTACCCACACTGACACAAACGCCTGGAGAGCTCACTGGGAGCAGCAGACGCCCAGCAGGAGGGACCCCGCTGCCTTTGGCTGCCCGTGGGCGGTGGGCCGGGCAGGGCACCCCGAGACCCCCCACAGCCCCCCGAGCCCCCCGGTACCTTGAGGAGCAGGCGGTGCCCGCCGCGGGCTCTGCGGCGGGGGGACGTGTGCTGCCGCACGGCTCTCCGCGACTCCCGCACCGCCCACAGCATCCGCGCGTAGGACACCAGGATGAGGAGGCAGGGGACGACGTAGCAGAAGATGAAGAGAGCGAGGATGTAGAGCGTGGCTTCCCTGCTGGAGGCCTCCCAGGTGATGCAGCAGGCTGTCCCGTAGGGCTCGGGGCCGTAGCTGCCCCACTGGGCCAGGGGGGCGGTGGCGAAGGCCAGGGCGTAAGCCCAGACGCCCAGCAGCAGCACCGCGGCGTGGCTCCGCGAGAACCTGTTCCCTGCGGCGTGGGACCGGGCTCAGGAGGGCTCCCGTGGGCCAGGGCCAGGGGACACGGGGGGTTGCACCCCGAGCCACCCACAGCCCCAGCCAGGGAGAAAGGCTGGAGTCCGGCCCAGCCGCGGGACCGGCCGCAGAGCCCCTCCGGCCTCCCGAGAACTGCTGGGAGCTCCTGAGCGCACGGCAGCAGCGGCAGCGCCTGGGCACGGGGCAGGGCTGCTCTAAGCCACCCCAGATCCTGACACTTGAAGGACCTTTCCCTCCCTGCAGAGTGAAGCTTTGGGGGAGATGTTTTGTTTTCATTTTTGTCCCAACCCCCACCAAATCTCCAACTCTCTGATGTTCTAAGACTCCCTATAAAGTGCTAAATCTTCAGATATACATACAAGTAACATTTTGCTTTGAAACTAAGCAACTAAAAGCACGATTTAATTCTGCTCTTCCTCACAGAAGACAGGCTGGAATGTAGATAAGTCCCAAGTGCCAGGCTGCCAAGCACTGGCTGATCAAGAGCAGAGGCTGGGCAGGAAAAAGCCACCGTCACCTGGGCTGCCTTTCCACAGCCAACTTGTATCTTTATCTTCCCTCCCACCTTTCTAGCCACCTCCTGAGCTGTTGTGCTCGCACATAACCGAGGTGACTGTGCTCCAGCATCGTCCTTGAGGCACTGAGAGCTGCTGGGGACACACTGGTGGCTAGCAGCAGCCACCAGCTCAGTGCACAGTTAGTCAGGGGAGAAGGGAACAGGAGGAACCCTGGGATGCTGGTCTGCAAATTAAACTGGTATCTCTGATTTCCTATTTTATTTCTATTTTTGGTCTTTAATGCAAAGTCTGTTCTGAAGATAAATGCTAGAGGGAGGATTAGCAGCTGAGCTGAGAAAATTAAGAATGGGGGAAGGAGCTGTGTAGGGAACATCCCTGGGCTCCCTCACTTCCTCAGGTGCTCTCTGCAGTGCAAACATTCACCTCAGCTCTGTGGAGGACATCCAGGTGAAAACGGGGCTGCAGACATGAGCTGTAATACTGCACACCCAGCCCTCCAGTATTCATTATTTCAGTGAATTAAATACATTTAGCCTCTGGCTCTCCCACCAGGGACCAGGCAAAGCAGCTCTTCTTGCTCTGCCAGAGCTTGTGGCTTCCCAGCTGCAGCCTGCTCTGCTCTAAGCTCAAGTGTGTTTACAGACATCCTAAAAACTGCAGCCTGTATAGATGTGGCACTTGGGGACATCGTTTAGTGCTGGACTTGGAAGTGCTGTGATAACAGCTGGACTTGATCTTAAAGATATTTTCCAACCTAAACTTTTTTTCTGTGATTCTGTGACTGTAAATATTGACTGGGAATAGGTTGCCCTGGGGCAAAGCTTTCCCCGAAGAGGTGGATCTGTCTCATTAAAGCAGAAAGGGCTCTGTTAACAGAGAGGGGTGTGAGTGAGGATCAGATAACCCATCCCAGCACCTACCGTATGCCGGGTAGCAGACCTTCAGACAGCAAACCGTGCTGAGCACCGTCAGGCTGGAGAGGCTGCACAGCCCAAACAGGACCCCGCAGAAGGCATAGGCGGTGCACACAGCCCGGTCGAAGAGCCACCTGCAAGGAGAGCCTGCAGCCGAGCCCGTCCTTCCCCCGGGGCGGGCAATGACAGCCCCGCACCCGGCTGGACAGGAGGCTTCTCCTCTGCAGGAAGGAAGGTTGGGAATTTCCCAGCGGCCGGTCCTGCTCCAGCTGCAAAGCTGGGCACACCTGGGGTGGTTCCAACGGGCTGCACAGGCACCAGCACCTGACCAAGTAAATACGGGCATGACCTTGCCCCTAATTTGTTCCTTGAGCATCCCAGCGATGTGCACAGATGGAGCCAGGGGTGCAGGAGCTGCTCTGACCCACAGCAGCTGCCACCACTCAGTGCCAGCTTGGACACCCATCACCAAACCCCTTTTACTGGAGGGTCAGGGAGCAGCAAAGCACCCACTGTGGGAGGGTGGTCTGGGACCTTACATGTGCCCCTGTGCCACAGGTTCACCCCCGAGCCCCTCTGCACCTGCCAGTGATCTCCTGGTTCCCAGACAGTCTGCAAGCTGGGCCCCTGGCCAGTGCAGAGCCACTTCCATGAAGTACCTGTGTGCAAAGAAGGAGGAGGTGGCCAATGGGAAGAGCGTCACTGTCATGCTCAGGTCACTGATGGCCAGGTTGACGATGAAGAGCTCAGCAGGTTTCAGCAGGGACCTCTTCTGATGGGCCACCAGCAGCAGCAGCGAGTTCCCAGTCAGGGACATGATGCCTGTGGAGGAGGCAGAGAGTGGTGCTGTGTGTGACAGAGCCACGAGAGGAACCAGGAGCATCCTGAGATGTTTGGAAGGAAACACTGCAGGAGTCTACAGAGGGTGGGGAGGGCTCCAGGCTTCCCTCTCTGGGGTGGGCTGAGCAGGGGAGCCCACGGGACCCACAGAGCTCTGTAAGCACATCTGGAGCTGCTTTGCATTGCATCAGATCCCTTCCCCTTGCTGAGATCCTAGAGGCAGGATGGTAGGAGGGCAGTGATGGGATGAGACTGCAGTGGGCTGCAGGATCTGGCCAAAGTCACTTGCTGCAGCTGGAAGGAGCAAGGGGCACTTCCTCCCAGCTAGAAAAATAACAGGAGCTTTGTGAGACTGCTCCTCTGATGTGAGGCCAGGGAGCTGGGCCCCTTGGCCTTTGTAATTTCTTCCTGGCAATGTCACTCCTGTGAGTCTGCACTGTCCCATATTGTGGTAATAAAATAAACAAGAAGAAAAGCATTATGAAGATCAAGGAAAATCCAGACTAAACAAAAGAAAGCTTTTTGTTTGCTATTAGTGTATTTAAATCAACAGTGGTGATTAAAGTTTTATAACAAGGACTTTCTCTTTTTCATTACATGACTGTGATTTCATGGAAAAGAGGTTTCAGTGTCCTTGGAAGGGGAATCTTTGCTGCTCATGGGGCAGGTTGGGCAGGATAAGAGTTCCTCCCTAATGGATTAGGCTGCAAATTAAATCCCATGGTTAAGAACCAGCTTCCAAAGGCACTGAATGGCCAATACTGAAGTTCCCCTCAGGAGCAGGACTCCCACATGGGACCTGGCAAAATCCAGAGCTTTGGAGGCTTTGGAGTCACTGGAGAGCAGAGTATTGAGATATTTATCGTCTTCCCAGCCTCACAAGGCATTTTTCCCACAGAGAGTCTCACATCTGTGCTAAGTACACTTTATTAACTTTACCAACTGCTGCTGAAATCAAGGGCCAGGTTGAGCTCCAGATCCCCTTCAATGGATCTGAAGCTGGTGGTGCCAACAGAGCCCTTGCCTGTCTCACCTCAGGTGGCTGTGGTAGGAGTTACAGCACATTTCTCAGTTATTCAACTTCTCAAATATTTAAAACTGTAACAGGCACTTGCAATTCCTGAGAGGGGAATGCAGTCACCAGATCATACTTTTGAGTAACATGGGAAGGGACAGTTTAATTACTCTGCTAATGACTGGACACTTCTGGAAGCATCAGTGACTGAAAAGGCCTGACTGTCTCTGGCAGGCAGCTGGGCAGGAACACGGGGATCAACAGGTCATCTTTCCTTACCAAAGACTAAATAGACAGTGCCAAAAATCAGGTCTTCTTTCTCCGACAAGGTGGAGGTGAACACTGAGGTGTTGGACACATTCCCCATCTGCAAAGCAAGGTACACACGAATGAGAGTGAATTCTGGCTGATGAGGAGTGCCCAGCTCCTTCAGCTCCTGGGAGGACACAGCCACACGTTCCTGGCCAGCAGGAGCCTCTGGCCAGTGCTGCCTGCAGCACTGACTGGCCTGGGATGGGGTCAGGCTGGTAATTCCACTTGATTGCCATTCCTTCAACCACGGATTTCACTGATGAGCAGCAGCTTTGGCATCTCGAGCCTCTTGGCAAGCCCTGGCCGTGTGGGACTGCAGCAGGCGCTGGGTGTTTGGACACAGGGCCCAGGACACCCCCTAAGCCAGCAGCCCCCAGGTGTGATGGGGAGCAGGAGGACACAGTGCCAGTGGTGGAAGGGGGCTCTGGGTTCATCTCCTCACAGAACACCCTGGATGCTCAGTGCTTCACAGTACAGTGGAAATGATCTTCTTTGTTCCCCCGTGTTTTTCAGAGTGTCTGTGCACAGGGACGGGTGATTTATATCTCCCTGTACAGAGCAGGCAACTCTGGACATGAGAAAAACGTTCTTCATCAACCTAATTGGAAACAACCTTCATTTAGAGCTGAAATCACTCCTGAAATTCTCATAATGCACAGTTCTCCCCTAGGCCATATTTGATCTTCCTCAAGAGCCCTTGGAAGCAGCCGAGCCGAACACAGCACAAGCACATCACCTCTCCAAGAGGTTCTAGCAAAGCATCTGTGCATTAAGAACATGGAGCCAGAGAAAAAGGAGGGACTATGGTCACAGCTGCACTGGTGATGAGACAGGGCAAGGTCCAGCATAAACAGTCTGGAAGGAATTGTTCCTGCTCCTCTGCACACATGCAGCAAAGGAGAGAACTGGCAAAGCTTGTAGGATTTGATTTCCTTCAGATGCTTGGCAGGTGTCCATCCTGCAACACATCAGGGGAGCTGAAAGTGTCCTGTGAGATCAAGCTGGCAAAAAGGAGCAATAGTCACAGGAGAGGAATTTCTATTTCTCACATATTACTTAGGATAAATCCTATTTTTATGATTGTGCTTGAGCTACCTGTAAAGTACCCATCTCTCATTCTAATACAGAACTCATAAAAATGCATCTCTTGCATGGATCAGTGCACTGATGTCACTGAGACACAGACAAATCAGTAATCAGGCAATTCTATAAATCAGTTTTATAGAAATATGGAGAGCTCTGGTGTCCAAAAGTAAGTCATAAACTGTATCCTGTACACTCCCATCAAGGTGCTCCCTCAGGTGAGTGTGTGATGGGGGAAGCCTGCCCAGACCTCCTCTCTGCTGTCACCTTCAGTGGCGAGTCACAAACTGCAGAAATATCAGTGCAGGTACCAAACACATCCACAATCATTTCTGACAGAAACAGCTACAAGAGTTTTCTTCCAGCTCAGAAATATTCCAAACACATGACTGTGCTCAATTGAGACTAAATCTGTGACTCCTCAGGGAGGGATTCAGCCCAGACTGTCCTCAGGGGTGCAGCCAGCCCAGCGCAGCCCTTCAACATCAAACTGCTCAGCCACGTACTCTCTGGGCACCCAGAGCTGCTGGATTTGATTTAAGCTCCATTGCTCAGACACTGTTCTGAGAAGAGACAGACTGTGAAAGCTCCTTTCCCCTCAATTTAATCAGACTTCAAAATGAGATGAAGTTTTCCAAACAGCTGCTGCCACAGGTACATTACAAGGAAACCCTTGTATTCTGCATCCCAGCCCTGATTCCTGTGTTCACAGGAAGAACCAAACCTGAACCCAAACCTACATCCCATGTCTGTGTCTGGCACTTGGGAGGACACTGGCACGGCTGCACTGGCCTGGTCACACACACTCTGTCTACATGAAAAATCATGCATTTCATTTTGTGTGATTGTCAGTTTTGCCCTTTTCTTCTCCAGACTTTAATAGTCACTTTTCTTCAGCAAATGTGCCTCAAAGCCAGGGTCTGCCTTGGAGGAGGAGGAGAAGGAGGAGGAGGAGGAAACCTGATGAGCCTGGAAACTCTCCTGACCTCCAGACTCTTTCAATAGTCAACGTTAGGAATCAATTTCTGCAATTCCCAGCCCAGGGGAAGCTTGGACACTGTTGCCCACCTAGCAAATAGTGCTGGCCCTAGAAAGTCACAGAATAGCAAAAGCACACAGCTGAGAAGTGCTCAGGGCCTGAAGGACAGACAGCAGTGTGAGCACAGGCAGCCCTTGGACCCCTATCCAAAATTCTCCTGGGCCAGGGCTGCCCATCCCCACTGGCCACAGATGGTAAAATCTGCTTTCTGCATCAGTTGCCCACCCGGGACTCCTGCAGGCCCCTTTCAGGGAGTCCAACGCGACTCTCACCCCAAAGTGGGTCAGTCACTAAGTCACACGCAGGTGCGGGAAGCAGAGCTCCCCCGAGCCCCCGCATCCCGGCAGCGTCCCCACAGCCCCGGGTCCCTCAGGGGGCTCCGTGCCCTGCTGCACCCGGGGACACCCGCGGGGAACCGTGTCCTGCCCACCCCCGGGCAGCGCCTGACCTTTCACGGAGGAGCCCCCGGTGCTGCCCGTTCCTCTCCCCGCGACGGGAACGTACCGGAGCTCCGCGGGGAGGGCGCGGTTCCGCCACTCGCTCAGCACCGCCAGCGACGGACAGCTCCGCTGGGCACTGCGCAGTGTCCTGTCCGCACCGCGCTCTGTCCTGTCCGCACCGCGCGCTCTGTCCTGTCCTGTCCTGTCCGCACCGCGCTCTGTCCGGTCCGCACCGCGCTCTGTCCGGTCCGCACCGCGTGTCCTGTCCTGTCCGTACCGCGTGTCCTGTCCTGTCCGCACCGCGCTCTGTCCCGCCCTGCCCGCGGCGCTGCGGGGGCTGAGGGACACCGTCCCCACCGCCGGGACAGCCCCGCTGTGCCCCTCAGCCCCGGCATCCCCTTCCCCCGCTCCCCCTCCCCAATAACCGACCCCGGAGCCGCGATTCTCACAGCAAGAGAAACTGAGGCACCAAGAGTGTGTTTTAAAGCAGCGCTCCGTGCTCTCAGCATCCCCGGGCTCGTTTTTGACTCTGCTTGGCCACCCCCTCCCCTCTGGCCCAAGGCAGACAGGCTGGTCACTCACCCGTCCCTGCGGACCCGGCTGGCCGCTGGGCAGGACCCCAAGGGGAGCTCTGAGGGGCTCCGAGGACATGCTCGGAGTGACAATGGAGACGAGGAGGTGGGGATTGTTGTACTGAGTCTGTTGCCAATCGGAGCTGGGTTTTGTTTTCCACCCAAAGCATTTGACCTGTCTCTGCTTGGCAAAACACAAGTCACAACCATCACTTAATTTCGTTAATATCCTCCACACCAAGAGCCTTCCTCTGGTTGCCAGAAGGAAATGGGAATGATATTAAAAATCCTAATATTAATTTTTAGAGCTCCAAATGCTGCCAGGACTGCTGGTCAGCTTGGATTCAGCTGCTGAAATTTGCTTCAGAAAGGAAATCCAAAGCTGGAGAAATGCACAGCAACAGCCTTATGTATCTACATGTGTGAAAGAGGCTTCATGAGAATCATTTATGGCCTCACCAGCTATGTAAATAGATACACACTGAGATTGTTATAAACTGAAAGTTAGTTGTTGTTCATGTTCCAGAAATACAAAAAGCCTCAGCCAAGCCTGAAGCCCCATTGTGCAGCCTCTCCACGTGGCCCGAGTTAACCCAAAAATCCCAACATGCTCCATTTTCTCCCTCCCACCTGGAATGGACCTGAGGGATGATGTTCAGTGATGGCCCAAGGGACAGGGAGTTCTCAACGGGGTCACAAACTCACACAGGAGCAACAGGTCTTTCCACTCCACACCGTGCTGCCAGCAGTTACTGAACCTTGTGGGAACATTTGCACAATTGCATTATTCCTTTAGCACAGTTTTTCTTGGAAACCAAGCTCCATCTCAGTCTGTCTTTCCTCAACACCACCCCTCCTCCCCAACAGCGCTCCGTTCATCAGCCATTCTCACCCAGGTCTGGAAGAGGGACTGAAGTCTTTGAGGTAATTTAGTTCCCATGAGGTTTATGCAGGGGGTAAGACACAGGGGAGCTGCCTGAGAAGGTGAGGAAGGTGGGGAGATGCCATGGAGCAGACACAGACCCCAGTTTGCTGCCTCCCTTCTTGTCTGCAAGAGTCTTCTCAGAAGAGATGGAGGAGCCAGGGATTATGGAGGTGACGGGACAGGAAACCAAACCTGCAGGAAACCAGACTCCACATGCTTGGCTGTCCATGGAACAGCTTTTTCTTCTTAAGCCTGAGCACTTGGGGAGCTGTGCTCAAGCCCAGGCCCACCACAACATTGCTTTTTATGGCAGTGGTCAAGGCACAGAGAATCTTCAAAGGAGTCCTTTTGACCTGGGAATTTACCAACAGATTGTATTCTAGAAACCAAAACTGACCTGAAGCATAATGTGCTGTGAATCCTAAAGATGATGGTGTAGTTTTTGCTATCTCAAGCATCTAATTTTGTTTTCTGAGCTTTCCCTTCTTCTTTCATCCAGCAGCTGGAGCATCTCCTTTAACAATGCCAGGTTCCAGATCTAGGAGCAAACATTCCAAATTCCACCTTGAAATGAAGTGTATTAAATCTTTTTCTTACAAAGAACTTGAAAATGGAAACAAAATCAAATTACTGTGGCTCTTCAAAATGTGTACCTGGACCTTGTTCAGCCAAGGGAAGCTGGCAGAGGGAAAAGATGCACACACAGAGGTGTGCACATGCCAGACCTCCCTGCTCTGCCCCAGGGCCGCCTCTCCTGCTCCCCAGCTGCTCTGTGGGGATGTGGTATCACTCCTGCACCACGTGAGGAAGGACAGTGCAGCCCAGCTGCTCCTGTCTGAGGTGCCCTGTGTGTCCTTGCCCAGCCTTGGCTTAGCATTTCTGAACTCCAGATGGTGGAGAAACCTGAAACTCGTATCCCTCTGCCTTTGAGAAACCACCAGCTCACCACCAGACACAGGACCCTTTCCCCCAGGGCCCACCCCACTAAAATGCTGGCAGCAAACTCTGGCAGTGCCAGAGATAAGAATATGAGACTTTGAGAAGCAGCAAAGTCTGGCTGAGTTTGGACCTCCTGCCCTGTGGCTCTGCCCCTGTGCTGGAAGGCACCAACCATTATTGTCCTCCCCACTTGGCAGGAAATTTGTGAAGATCAGTTTGAGACCTCCAAGCAAGGCAGCTGCAGCCAAAGCATTGCACAGTACCACTCCCACTCAGATCACAAGAGCATTTAATTCTAGAGAGCAAACAGACAGCAGAGGCACAAAGCACCGATTTCAATTGCATTCATAAAGCAGACAGTGTCCTAAGCTTTAGAACACACAGAGCTCAACACAATCAATGAGGGCAAAGATATTTCCCTAAAAGCATGCTCCTAACATCTGACCTCAATCACAGCAGACTGAAAGATGGGCTTGGCCAGATTTATTAAAACAAAAATAATTACCATAAATAGACACAGAAGAAGACTCTGAAAGAAATTGTCTGAATACAGAGTGAGGTTGTCTGTAAAGCCTCCTCCCCTCACAGCACCCTCTGGTTATTTGGCTGGAGCAGGGATGTACCAAAGCAGTCACAGTACATCACACTAATGAAATTAATCTGGAAAGCATTACTTCCAGTTCTATTGCACTCCATTGCTTTCCACGAATCATGTCACCTCCCCAGGCCTCTGTTCCCCACCTGCAAACAGCATTAATAGTATTTATTTCACAGTGTGGTAGGAGCTTGTGCTCATTACCTGTCTGTGCAGGGCTCTGAAATCTGCGTGAGTTTTTCAGCAGGCCAGTCACATTTCCTGCTTTAGGATCTCCCAGACACATTTTGTACCCGCTGATCCAACCCAGCAGCCTGTTGTGCCTCACTCCCAAGTGACTCACAGGTGTCCATGGCTTCCTGTGTCTGACCTTAAAGGCAAGGGAGAAACCCCACATTTGTCTGACAAGATTTAGACCCACTGGCTGATTTTTATCAGCCCATATTTCTCCCCCTGCTTTGTGTTCTCATCTGATTTTACTGTCTCTAGGTTCTCACCTAGCCCAGCTGAGGTCACACACACAATTTCCTGAGCACTCCTGCACTGAAGAGGCAGCTCAGCATCTTTGCAAGTGGGTCAGGAGGGATCTGAAGGGTGACATTTAGCAATGCTAGGTGCCAGCGTTCATGCAGGACACATCTAAGCTACACACACTGTTGCCAAGCTTCCTACCATCTGTACACCAAACTTTCAGTTTTATATTAAGTAGACATTATTCCCATGCTTGTATGCTTAGCTGGAGGCATGAGGTAACACGTTTGCTGCTCTTGAGATGCACTTCCCCCCTCGCAATTTGTGCTTGTGACTGTAATGGAAATATATATTAAATATATATATTTCTGTTCATGCATTTGGCTTTTCAGTGCCACCCACAATTCCCAGTGCCTGCGTATTTTGGCTTCTCACATCCCACTTGTCCGCTCTGCTTTGAATGCTGCCTTAAAGTCCAGCTGGCCAGAGTTTAACCCATAACTTTCAGGATCCTCCCCAGGCGAAGCCAGCCCTGCTCAGCTCCACAGTCTGACAGGACACTGCAAAGCATCCCTGGCAGCATCCTGGGGGCTGGATCCCACCCGACCTCAGCACAGCAACCAGGGTGCTCCATCTCCACCTGCCCCTGCCACGAAGGGGATTTCACCCCTCCAGCAAATTCAGAGAAGAGACTGAAGCAGAGGGGAGCAGGAATAACAAGCTGCAGGTCCTGGAGCAGGCTCTGATGCTGGCAGTCAAGGGTTAGCCTTGGTGGTGGAAGCCTGGCCAAAAGCCTGGAAAGCAGAGGGCATAAACCCCAAATATGAGTAGGCAGCACTCCAAGCAGCAAAGAGCCACCCACAGAGACTGTGGTTATCCTGCTCTCAGCAGGGCACCTGACAGCTGCCTCGAAACATCACTGCAGAGGAAACTCCCCCAGCTCACAGCTCTTTCTCAGCCAGGATAAGGGCTGGGTGCTGTGAACGGTGCAAAAGTCCCTGTGTTTCAGGAGGTTATCTCAAAGGAACAGATGTGCTCAGATCAAAGAGCACTTTAGTTCAGCCCTTTGTAGCCAAATACAGCACAGCCTTCCACTGTGGTGCCTCCTTCATGCCACACACCTGCCTGCTTTTCCCAAGAAAACTGGAAAGAATGGCACGGGGCCCGTGAGACCCGCGAGTGTCATTTTCAGCAAAACCCCTGCACGTGTGCAGCCCGACCCAGCGACGCCCAGCCCGGCTCCCCTTGCGCTGCAAAGGAAGCGGCTCCGCCCGGGAGCAGCATCCCTCCGGCACCGAGCTTGTGCTCCCTCTTAACACACCACCAACGTTCTGTATCTTGCTAAAAGCATCGCGGAAAGACACAGGAACCTGCACCAAGCCCTCCTGTCTCCCAGCCCTGCGTGTTTCCCAGCCCTGGGAGCAGCCCTGCTGGGAAGGGCGGCATACCTCACACACTGGAATGGATTCCTTTAAGTTCTGGCTTATTCTTTTCTAATGTTCAAAGTCTACTTTGAACACATGCAGACTTAGTATCTTATCAAGTTATTTTATTTTAGGAAAACGTGAAAGATTAATTTCCATTAAAAATTCATCAATTTAGATCGATCTTTAGCTAGACTTTCAAGTTGTTCCTAATTAATATTCCCTTTGAAATCTACCAAGTTTCTTTGCTGCTACCTAGCTTTTCTGCATTAGACTATAAAACTAGTATTTCAAGGAAAAGTCACTTTTGTGAGTAGTAATCAGGCCTCACTTCATTATCAGACTCAATTTTAAAGCCAATTTTTCCTCCTCTTCTCTGAAGGACTGTCAGGCCAATAACTTTCCCCCCTTATCTTCCTACTCATTCTATTTCTTGGCACTGGTGTAATTGCTTTCCCACCTTTCTTTACTCCACGGCTTGACAGTTGTTAATGAGCCTTCCACACCCGTGGTTTTATCTAGCAGTAATTCTGTCCCCGGCTTCCTCTCCCTCTCGCACAGATCACATTTAACCACGATGGGATCAGCCCTCCGCAGCACCAACCAGACAGGTTTGGGATAAAGCTGTGATTACAAGACAGTGCCTTGATGGTCCCTAAGCCAGCTGGGAGTTCCAGGCAGGTTTGTAACTGAACATTTTCCCTGATCACAACTCCTAACCCCCACTTAGAAACCCCTTTGCTTACTGACAACCCCTTTGCTCTTGGCCAAACACAACTGGAATTCAGGCTCCCCTTCACGAAGGTCCTTCTGCTGTCAGTGCTTCAGGGACAGCTCCTGCTCCCTTGGGAGCAGGGTGAGATCTGAGCATCCTGCAGCTGAGCTGGAGCTTTTCACAAGCACCACGTTCCAGGGAGTGCAAATGGAGAAACTGGGACATGACTTTCAGTTTGACAGGGAAGGTGTCTGCTGACAAGGAATGAATCTCCTTGTGACTTCAAGCTTTGTTGGGGAAAAAAAGACAAATTCTAAGTGCCATGGAAATAAAAACAACCCATTGCTTCATTTTACCCTGTCACTCTGAACAATGCAATGCTTGTTTTTAGGACTACTTCTCACATGTCCATCCAATTTCTGAGCAGAAACCCACAGTGCTGAGCACTGACACAAAAATCACAGCCCCTGGCCATTATTTAGTCTTATGGAAAATACTCTACTGAGGAAATAATGTCCTTCACTGGAGAGCCTGAGTGATAAGCTGCAGGCAGGAAAAGCAGAATCAAATCAGTGTCAAATCCACATTCACTCCAAAGACATGAGCATCCTACTTGTGCTCAGTAAAAGTCATTTTGCCAACAGGCTTTGAGCCTGTTGAAAAGCAGGAAGTACAATGAAGGAAAAAAAGGATTTTTACACCATACACAGAAGAGGCCTACAACCTGCTCTGAGATAGACTCAGAAGCAGCCAGGAGGCAAATGAGGAATCATACCTGGGCTTGTACTGCAGCAGGAACATTTTTGTTTGATCCTGCCTAGCAGACGGAGCTCGTGGTGGCAAAATCCTGTAGGTTTTACACTTCTGCAGCTGTGTGTTGCTTCCTAGGGTGTCTCATCTTTCTTTTCCCCAAACCATGTTTACAGACCTCTCAGTGTTTTAGCACATCTCAGAAGTTCTTCCTCGGCTTCTCATTGTACTGCAAACCCCCTGCAGAACAAGACCAGACAGAAAATGGGTCCCAGAGGTATCTGGACCACTGCAACATTTAACAGGTTGTATTTTAAGCTGTGAGCGCTGAACCAGGGAGAGAGAATTTAACTCCAGCTGCAGGCAGAAAATCTATGCTAAAGACAAATTTGTGCCAAAAGTTTTTGGGGTGAGTTACCAGTATCTGAATACTGCACCTTCTTTCATTACGAAAGAAAGCTCTTGGACAGGAACATCACTTTATTAAGCAGCACATAATGCTCACTGTAGTGTAGACAGCAGCACAGTTATCATGCTCTATTTCACAGCATTAAAAATGAGCTATTCTCCAAGCAGGAAAAATCTTCATATCAAAGATTCAAACACCACAGGCTTCGAGGCTGTCAAAAGAGATTATTTTAATTTTTGATATGCCTCTAAGTAGTCCAAGACTTTACGAGTCACAATGGAAAGTGAATCAGACTTTGATTCCTGAAGGAGGCAGAAGTCCTACAAGAGTCCAAGTGAAGGGAGGTTCGGAAGACTCCAGGTGGCAGACTCTTCCCAGAGCCCAGCTGAGATCCATGGAGGAGAGAACACATTTCAGATGACTCAATGCTTCTCTACCTGAATATTGAAATGTGGGAATAAGAAGGGGATAAAAAGGGAATTTCTGAGACTGACCTTTCAAGTTTGATCTCTGAAGATGCAAAGCTCTCCCTGGAGGACCACACACACCCCAAACATGCCCTCCTGCATTCCAGTAGTCACCCATTCTAAATCTTACTTCTGTTATTGGTTTACATGAAGAGGTTTTGTGTTCTCAGGCTGAAATTCTCCACTGGAAACCCAGGAGTGGGTGACAGAGTCTGTCAGCATCCTCTGCTCAGCTGACATCTCCCCAGTTCTGTCCTGGGGCAGCACCTGCAGCCTGTCCCCTTGGGACTGTGGGGCAGCACAGCCTCCAGCACCACTTAGGGCATGGGGAGCCTGAGCAGACACGGCATGAAACACCCCCTAAACAAGGTACAAAGATTCCTTAGATCCTTCTCAACACAAGACCCAAAATGCCAGGTCACCTACATGGGAGCACTGTCTGTAACAATCTGCAGCAGGAAACACCGTTCCTGTGTTAGGATACTGCTCAGCCACTGGGCTTCATCTTACTCCTCAAACCGAATTTCCCACCCTTCCTGCCTTTGGCTGTGGCCTTGCTCACCCCCTGGGTTTGCTGCAGCAGCTGTACACAAATCTCCTCCCAGCTGGCCAGGCTGACCTTACTGTCCCAAGCCAGGGTCACTGGGCTCTGTCCTCCAGCACAAACGAGCCACGGGCAGTGTCCAGCTCCAGAGTGCCATCTACGCCTGCTGCCCAGGACTTCACAGCACAGACACAAACATCTTCCTTCCCCTCCTGCCATCAGCTTCATCCCTCAGAGCAACCTCTGTCATCGGGGGCTGAAGATCGAGAGAATTCAGTCACAGCAGAAGATGCAACAGTAGCTGCTCTCAGAGGGGTTTTACTTCTCCAGGAGCGAGAGGCAGAGCGTGGGGGACTAAGCCCCTCTCCCCCACTCTCCCCAAAAAAGGAGAAGCAGAGCATATGCACACAGCCCACTGATTTCTGCTGAGGTGGCCCAAAGCCAGCATATAAAGCAGGCTGGGAACAGCTCTGAGAGCACATCTCAATTAATGCTGCAGGAAACAATGCTACAGACGTTTGCATTTTTAGGGCCAGGAACAAAGTATAAAGAAAAAGAGCTGGAAATGGCATTCTCCCCTCAGTGCACATCCCAGGAACGATAAATGAGCCTTCATCAGCACTTCCCAAGGGTAACTGAGCTCCTGGGGAGGTGTTTGACAGCAGTGCTGAGCTGACCCCTCCGGACACAAAGGCTTATGGCTAACCCTGGCCCCGAGCTGAGGAAACACTCAGAACAGCAGGTGGGACAGGTGCTGTCCTTGTGCCCCTCTGCTTCTGCCACTGAGTCAGCCCATGCAAGCTGTGAACAGCAAATCCATACAGCCCCTCCTCTGTGGGCACACAGGAGAGGAGGAGGAGGAGGAGGAGGCGGCCTCCTCTGCATCCCAGACTGCCCAGTTCACCAGGGATCTACCAGTCAGCACAAGTGCACTGAGATGTAAACAGGCTGTTCCTTCTCAGACCTGCTGGATGGCAGCATCTCTTTTCATTAACAGTTCATTTATGTGTGTGGGGTTTACACACATGCAATGATGGAGTCACTCAGAGACTGCTGCCTCAGCAAAGGCAGCTCACCAGAACTCGCTGTGCCCTAGGAAGGTGCCTGTGAAAATTCCAGGTAAGGCAGTTAAACTGGAGCACCTTGACACAAAGCCACTGAGCAGATTTTACTTACTTTGGGAGAAAGCAGCATTTTTCTCTAAGGAGTTGATGAGCAGTTGTGGGTTGATTTTTCTTTTTCTTTTTTTAAAGCAGGTTGATGATGAAAAATTTCAGAACAGTATGACTATCATGAGAATGATTTCTAAAGCAGGAAGCATGACAGCCCCACACCCACAACAGCAGAAGCAGCTGCCACACACAAGTTGCCAGGGCTGCTCCTGCAGCACTTACAGCTATTGGAACTCTGACACTGTCTTCAGCTCAGAGACCTGCACAGTGCAGAATTAACTCAAAGCCCAGATAAGACAGGAAAAACAAATGGGAGGCATTAGCCAAGTCAGAAGGTATTTCACATCCTCATCTCAAAGCAGGAACTGTGTATGATAAAGCCCAGCCTGAGCAGAAGCTCCAGAATCACCACCACTCACATTCAGGATGTGTAGCACTAAGAAAAGATCTCATCAATATCAGTAAGAGATAGCAATAATTAAAACAATCTCTAACCTCATGTAAAGTTCCCTGAAAAATTACTTCAGTGCCTCCCAGATTCTGAATGCTGGAAGGGAAATTTCTTCTTGATGCCAAGGGGGAAAAAACCATCAGAGCAGGCTGTTTCATTTTCATCTGGAACATTTCCACCTCTCCACCTTTTTTCTGCCCAAAGCCCTTCCACGTTCATTGCAAGTCCATGCCTGACAGAGGAAGCTGCTGGGTGTCAGGATGACTTTCACAGCCCCTGTGCTCTGCCGCAGCAGCAGGGAGCCAGAGCTGGGACAGGACGGGGAGCGGGTACTGACTGCACCATGGAGGGGCAGCGAGCAGAGTCTCGGACCCCGCTGCTCCTCGGGGGCAGGAAACGCGAGCCCGGCCCTCCGGAGCCTCTGCGGCAGCACGGCCCGCGGGGGAATCACCCTGCCTGCATCTGAAAACGCTTCCTACCAATGGCAGGAACCAACCCGCAGCACCCCACTGCCTCCGAGCAAGGCAGCGCCTGCCCTCCTTCAGAAACGCCTCAGGACAGCTGATCCTTCTTCTCCAGAGGTCAGGGCAGCAAAAGCAGCGGGCTCCAAAAAAACAACCCATTGCAATGCCCAAGCTCCCAGAGCCTGTTCTACTTGTGAAAGCAGCACAAACAGAGCAGGAGGGTAACAATCAGGATTGACAAGGATTGCCCCACTTCGGGCACTGCTGCGGGCCGTGAATCCCTGGTGCCAGGTCCGCCATCCCCCGGCTCCGCACAGGATCAGCGCGGTCTCCCCCGGCTCTGGCACAGGGCTGCCTGCAGCCGCTGCCGCCCTGCCCCGGGGACCTGCAGCCCAGGCTGACCCGAGGAGCCAGCCCGGAGCAAACCGCGCTGGGATGGCCCCAGCGCAGAGCTCCCGGTGCCCCAGGACCAGCCCTGCTCGGCGCACATGAGCTCGGTGAAATCTGTGCAGCAGGGCTGCGAACACAGCAGCTGCTCCCTGGCTCTCCTACCCCTCCCCTCACACGGAGCAGCTTCAGTTCTGTGGCACGGCTGCAGGATTTGGGAGGTAAAGGAGCTGTTGCCAGACCACGGACCTAAACCCTTTGCTTTCCTCCAGGCACTGGGTAAGATGTGCAGGACCCTGTTCATTTTCATGTCGCCCTCCCAGTCTGTTTTTCACAGGAGGGTGCAGGAGTACAAAACCACAGACCTAAGCAGTCACTGATTCCCTACCCCCACATCTTCTGACTGGCAAGACCTGTTACAGGAAACCTTTTTCTGGAGAATACGATCAACTGTAAAAAAGAAAAGTACTTGCAATCTTGGACAAACACAACCACATTCCATGATTTCCAGAAGGAATCATGGAACACCCTTCACAAATAACAGACAGGGACATTTGCAGCCCAGCTCAGCTGCTGCTGAGATACCACGGTAAAGATCACACTTAAAAGGCCTAATTCACTCTGATTTCAGAGCCAAAACAGGTACACCAAGAGTCACCTCCTGCTTTTCCTCCCAGTCTCTCTGCAGTGTATCATTATCACCAAGGTCAGATTAGCTCCCGTTTCTAAACAAATACCAGAAAGGTGAATCTCTTCCCCTAAGAACATCCTACAGCATAATTAGCAACGTGTACTAAATGCTTGAAACTCAGAGTTATCTTCCAGAAAATAACTTTAAGGCACTGTCAGTTCAAACCATCAAATCTAAACCTCTTAACCGTGTATGGAACCTTTAAGCTTCTGTTGAAAGCCAAAGACGCGGCAAACAAGCTTACAGGTCTGTAATCAGAGATGTCAGACAGCCAGACAGCTTGAAGGCTTGTTTTATATGCACCAGAAATACGTCAGCTCAAGAAGCATTACAGCGTGAGGCAAGATTTCCTGCAAGAATAGTTACCTGGAGCCTGATTTTTATAATCCTCCCTGGTACTTTGAGTAACCACAACAGATCATAAAACACTTGTAGAAAAGGCACTTCAGGCATTTCAGCATTCACCTGACATGCTTTAACACAAGGAACAAACAAAAAGAATGAACTAGTTTGGAACTTGAGGAATTATCCTGCTCCGGAGCTAGCAGGATGCAAAAGGAGCCAGAAGGCCTAATTCAAGTGCCAAAGTGTACCTCAGTAGTGTCACACATCTGGGAGATGCAGCTTCCCTCAGGAAGCTTGCTAGGCAAGCACCATGGAGAGTCAAGGCTGGGATCCACGGAGGCAGCTCCCCATGGCCCCCAGAACCTGCTCCCAACCCCGGCCCAGGCTGCTGCAGCCTGCTGCCAGACCAGCTCACATGCTCCACGGACGCTCTGAGTCATGCTGGAAAATGAAGGGGATTCCAGGAGCTCTGCACTCTGCTCGCAGCACTCCCAGCTCCGGGAGCAGAGCCTGCCATGGACGGACACTCCCCGAAGCCCTGCAAGCACAACCACAGCATGCCAACACAGGTGAGAACAGACAGCTACATGCACACTCTTTAAGAAAAGAGTTAAGCCTTTTCTTAAAGGCCTCTTTATTTTTAAATTCCTTCAAAACATAAATTAATTTAAACAAATCAGATGCAAAACACCTGCATTTTAAATTCGCATATATTTTACTGTATCAATCACAGCAATCTCATACAGTAAGATACACAAAAATAGAGCATGGTATCACTTCAATTCAACACAGGTTTGTACTACAGGATTCCATGACATATATACAGAGGACTTCTCTTTTTCAGAGCAGGTATAGCCCCTGCCCTGGTCACCGTAAAAATTACGTGGCATCACAGTTTTAGTTATTCACTGTAGTGTGAGGAGCCATATGGAAATCGAACTGGTGAACTAGAAGATACACTGTAGAGCAGCCAAACAGGCATGACACTGCAGAAGGTGAACAAAACCCAAATAACCACCGAAATTAAAACCACCCTTAGACTGCATTTTAATAGTAAAATTGTTTTTAAATTCTTCACTATATACATAACGTATCTACATTTGTGTCATATTTATATATATATATATATTTATAAAAAACATACAAGATTGAAAACCTTAAAATCATTCACTTAAACAATATTCACCCCAACCTTCAGGGTCAGCAAGGCAGTGCTTGCCCTTGACGTTATGTTCAGCTGCAGTCCCTTGATTCAGAATTTCCCTGATTGTTAAACACACGCTGCTCACTTTCTTTCTTAGTGCAAACTGGACAGTAACTTACTGTTCTCAGCCCTCTGTAAGACCCAGGTTCCATCTTATTTCCATAATGCTTCTGACACCCAGTTATGGCTAAAATTATTTTAGCTATTTTACAACATTAGCCTATGTAATTTTCCCCTCTACCTACCTGAAGCCCTCCCCCCACCCAAAAAAATGTAAGACAAACAATCATTCATGCATGTTTCTGTCACACAGGGAGTGATGGACATTGAAGTTGAGAAGCCTAGACTCTAACAGTGATTAAAAACCCCAAAGTCAATCATTTCAGTGCAAAGTGGACTACATAGTTTACATCTCAGCTAGAGCTCTTTACAGATATTTTAAACACATTTAATTTTGCACATCAGATTAGGTTGCCTGATACTTTGTGCTAACTAGCTATGGTTGGAATAAGGGAGTTAGGGTTCTTAGGGGTTTTCTTTTAATAAAAAACTAAAGTCTATTCATAACCAGGTGGTGTTTGGGGGTCAAACTGTACAGAGCCCAACACAAGGGAGCCCTGGTTCTCAGCCAGGGTTCCCAAGTGCTATAGCAAGAGACAAGGGTTATTATCTGATTCACATCCATAACTGATGGGTTCACTTGAATAGGAGTCACAAATGAGCCTGATTTTTCATCAGGCCAGTGCTTTACTTGCTGGACTACACTACAGACTTGGCGGTGAATTTGAAAGCAAGCAGAACATTGATACTTACAATTTCCATAACCACAAAGAAAAAGCGTGCACTGAGAGCAAAATCCTGCAATTCTTAGACAAGACTTGACTCAGACGAGTGGCAGCCTTATCAGAGGGAAAAAAATGTCAGATTAAAACCCAAGAATTGATCAGAGCCAAGAACATCATTCTGCCACAGTGGCTATAATAAGCTATGAAATACAGTACAAGGAAAAACAAAAAGTCACCTGAACAAATAACCCAGAGAGACTTCATAGTTATAATGATTCTACCACTTTTAAGAACTCAACATATTAAATATTTATTAAAAATAAACTGTTTCCAAATAACCTATTTACAGTACAAAGAACAGTACTTAAAACAAGTGCAACAGAAAGAAAATGGATACTCATCTGAGAGGACAACACTCCAGGCATCATCTGACTGACACAGATACAGGATCAACTCTTTAAAACACCATACGGTGAAACCCAGGAGGATGATATTGGCAACACCGGAAAATAAAGCACATATTCTCCAGATTCACGTTATATAAGCTCGAGATAAACGACCAGGAGAGAAGGGGAGAAGGAGGAAACAAAGAGAAAAGGAAGAGATGTTGTGGTGTTTGCATTTTGGAGATCAAGAAATGCAGACACACGTCAAAAAAACAGTCCTTGTTGGCAAAAGAAGCCATTCACGTATTTCCTACACACTTTGAAGTCATACTTTATCAAAAACTGGCAGTGGTTTCATCACTCATAGAAAATGAGAATCTTAATTCTCTGACTTTATTTTCAAACCCTGCCTGGTTTTATTTGGGCAAGATGTGATATAATAGGAAGGTGTGATGTCACTTTTTAAAAATACAACAGCTGCCAAGTTTTAAGGAAAAATGTGCTCTTCTCCCCCACTTAAGTTGAAAAGCAATGATCATTTAGGAGTTACCTAAATTATAGCAGCATGAAATCTAATGGATCTGCAGCATCTGTGAAGCCACAAAAATCAAGAACTGGCACCTGATCACTGAACCATGGTTCCAAATATTTGGATGTGTGATTTTGGTAAGAGGTCGGTGTGGAGTCAGAACATTAGTTAGGATAGCCCTTTCCTCTCCCCCTTTCCTTCCCTTCCCAAACACACTTATCCAGCCTATCTGTAAACCACGTGGGACAGCTGGGATGATTTATAGTTTAACTGGTTGTTAGGCAGGAACCTGTGGAGGTCGCTCTTCCTGCAGCAGGGGTCATAGTAGTAAGCGCTGAGGCAAGTGTCACACGAGACCTTGGAGCAGAACGTGCACGTGTTGGCGGCTCCCGAGCGGTTGCAGAAGCCGCAGCGCGAGGTGCCCGAAGGCTTGGACTTGGAACTGAACTGAGCAGCTCTGTCTTGACTCTGAGTCTGTGATGTGTACTGAGATTTCTCCCTCAGAGCAGGAGACAAGCCGTCGCTTGGGAGTGGTTTGATTGAGTAGGAGCTCTGTTTCACTGCTGGGTACTCCTGCCTCGAGCTGAACAGACTGTCACACTTCTGGCAAACAGAAGTGCCACAGGGGATGCCACAGTTCTGGCACTTGGAGGAAGCTGTGTCTTTGGCTAGGTGGGTGCGTTTGTGGTAAACAGGGTTGGCATCGCTTTTTAACAGCCATACATCAGGCTTAATAGCGTCTTGTCTTTTAAAATTTAACATACTTCTAGAATCGGGGTCAGTATACAAATCTAAGTCCTCTTGAGCAGAAAAATAGGAGCTGTAAGGGACATTTGTTCTTAGCATGCCATTGTGATGAGAGGAAGTTGGCAAGTATTCATCTGAACACCCGTGTGGGGAGCTGGACATGGTCAGCAGAGAGGGTGACGGACGGATAATTTCATCTTTAATGTCATCTTCCGCATCGACCAAAATCGGCTCCTTCCTGAGACTCAGCGAGCTCATCAAGGGCGGTTTCTTAGTCTCCCAGTAACTATCATACGTGTCCACGGACTTGGAAGGCTTGCTCACCTTTGGCTTGAAGTAATCTTTGGAGGCGCGTTCGCTGGCTGATTTCTGGAGCACCATCCGTGCCATGGACGTGTTCAGCGTCTCCTTGCACTCCAGGCGCCGCTTCATGGCCTCGGAGCAGCCTCGGACGTCCTCGCTGCTGTTCTTGCGCTCGTTGATCACATCGATCTCAGAATAACCCTTATCCTTCACCTGCAGGTGAATTTCCAGAAGCTGCTCACATTCCACTTTGGCCAGAAAGAGCTCAAATGAAATCATTTTCACTTGAATGGCGTCGACCTGCTCTTTGAGCTTAAACGTTGTTCCCAGTTCTTGGACATAGCCCATGTAGTTCAGAATCTGCCTTACATCATCTTCGGTTAGAGCAGACTTTACATAATAAACAAAAGGTCCAGTGTAGGTCTAGGGGGGATGGGGGGAATAAAAGGAAAACTAGGTTACAAACTCACTGGTGGACTAGATGTTCGGCTAATTCAGTGACAGAGACCGTATCATTAAATACAGCAACAATGACTCCGAACACATGCAACTGCCTGGGCGAGAGGAGCTCGATTTCTGCATCCCTCCTGCTCAGCAGATGGAAATTCCACATGAGGCAAATTCAAAGTAGGAGAGTTTTCATTCAATTTAAAATCCTGATTAGCATAATGTTCTCCCTGGTGATTTAAATCACTCTGCTCTGCACTAACATTAACTTTTATGCATACCGGACATGTTTGCATACACAGAAAATCTACCACGAAAGACAAAAAGGCCAGGATTTTGGGAATAAGCTGGAACTAACAGGAACTCAGAATTACTGCAGGAGTGCCAAACTCCTCTTCAATTCAGCTTAAAATATACTTGAGGTGCACACTTTTTTGTGTACTGTTACTATACAGTTTCAAATGTCAGTTTTATTTAATTTAGTATTAATTCGAAAACTTCCACTAAAAGAGTCCCAAAAGCAAAGACATGAGTTTCTGCAAGCTGAAATACCCTCAGCATCTGGCATACCCGAGGGACATGCTTAGCCCAGTTCAGACTGTTCTGAGTGCAGGCAGGAGCAGTCTGCCCACCACAGGTAAAAGATGAAACACAAAACTCAACAGCAGAGAGCTCCCCATGGGACTTCACCACCCAAGCCCAGCAGGGAGTTCCCACTTTTCCCTCTGGGAACCTGCCATAGGTAGATACATTTGAAAGCACCTTAAAATCAAAACTTCAGGAACTGAGCACTGAGAAGCAGATCAAAGATATTCTGAAAACAATTCTTTTGCAGAAGTTCCTTCACCATTATCATACAACTTGCGGGAACCTCAGCAAAGCATCCACTTGAACACATGCCCTGGGTTTAATACTTGTGTCCAGTAACAGCAGTGGCAAGACAAATCAAACTCTGAGTGAACTTAAATCCAGCTTGACCGCTCACCATCGTGAAAGCCTCTCCAAGTAGAAATAAAACGGTGCAGCAGGGGAGGCTGAACAACAACCTTGAATAAGCTCTTCTCCTACTTTATACACATTCTAATTGCAGATAGTGCTCATACTTCTGTTCTTGGATACTCTCACCAGCACCAACTTCACTTACTTTACACAGAAACTTTTCTATGGCTTCTGTTTACCAGCTGTATATAGAGAAATATATATATATATCATGCTATAAATGGAAAAAAAAGCAAAGCCCTTAAAAGAAATGCATGAAATGTGCTCCCAGAAAGGAAAATAAATCATGTTCTCACTATGGCTACATAAAAAATGTCTTACCTTAATGTTTTTGAATTCCTTTTTCCAGGGGTACAGAAAGAGATTAATTCCAAGTGTCTCAAGCATGTTGAATGCATTGTGGAGACAATGTAAACTTGAGGATTTCACAGATCTCAGTGAGTTTTCAGCCATCTCGTAAAATTTTATCAACCGGAATCTATAAAAGGGATCAATTTTGGGAAGGCAAAGTAAGGCTGCCGCTGCGACTCGCAAGTACTCATCGTTAATAGGACGCTGCTTGCTGTCAGAGGCATTCAGTTTGCACTCGTGGAACTGTACATACTTCCTAAATAAATCGTCTTTGTATTTTGTATCCATTGAAATCAGTTTTTCCCTCACGCTGGGGGCAGCTACCTCATCTCTTTCATGGCTATTTGGCAGTAGGTTGTGTATCTGGCATTAGGAATCTTCAGCAAGGGCAACTGTCCTGCAATAGAAACTGAAAAAAAAGACAAGTCATTGGAGGTGCACACATCCCAGAGGTCCCCAGCACCTTCCTGCCCCTGGAACTCTGAAACACAGAGCAGCAGCTCCCTCACAGCCTCTCCAGGACTCTGAAAAAGCACAGGAGCCACAGAAATGCCACTGTCCTGCTTCCCACCATCATTCCCCACTTGTTTTCCAGGTCGTTGCCCAAGTCAGCACCACGAGCCAACAGCGAACAAGACTCTGAGACCTTGGTACAACAGAGCTGGGCAGGCTCCAGCCCAGAGTGAGACTTCCCTGGCTTTGGGTCCCAGGGAGAAGTAACTCATGGCAAAAAAACTGCAAGGAGAAGGATTGAGTTTTTTAGAGTCTCTTCTCTGCATTTTATTTTGCCCTTTCAGTTCACCCAGCCTACACACACATTATTTTAAACAATCACTGGGAGATTTTTGTTTTCACCTGTGCACAATGATATAAAGATTTTTAAAAATCGCACAAAAGTTTAGTTTTGCTCATCTCGTGAAGGTATCTGCTCTTCCCCCCTGCCCTATGGCACAGCACCGTCCCGAGGCTGAGAAGATTTGACTCTGCCTTTTGATTTCTGACATTTTCTAGGCTTTTGACAGCCACTGACATTCCTCATGCTGGTACCTCCAGTGCAGCCCCGTGCTGGGGCAGCTCTGCAGCCACCTCCAGAGGACACACTCCTGACTGCTGCAAACCACAGCCCAAATTCCAGCTGAAAGCTGGCAGCTCCAAACACCACTGTCATCTTTACGGCAAAAAAGCCACACCTGCCACCTTCAGCTGCTCTATGAGAGCTGTACTCTATGAGTACAACCATTTCTGTGTTACCATCACATATGCTTTTGTTTGCAGGGATGGTTATTTTTATGGATGTACTGATCTCCATTTTCACTGCACTGAACTCACACACTGAGCTGAAATAGCTGGTGACAGAAGAATCTCCCAAATGCTGCTTTAAGAAAACCAAGGTAATTAACGGGCCAACAGACTCTATCTGGAATGCCTGAGGAACTTGTGATCAAAAAGCAGACTACAAGCTTTGTTTATTACAGAAAAAGACAAACCAGCTCCTGACCCCAGGGAAGAGGAAGTGGGAGAAATCAGTACACTGTTTCAGATGTAGTCAGTCTCAAACAGCACTTCAGAAAAGACTTTTCACCCAGAATTAATTGCAGCTGCTAGAGCACTGATCAACACTCCTGTTAAAGGAAAATCACTGTTAAGAGCAAGATCAACTGAATGAAAGGAGCCAAAACACAAAATATCAACAACCAAAGGCCAGGAAAACAAACAAACAAACAAACAAGATCAGCAGCCTGGCAGTTAACATTCCTTGATGAAAGGCTGTGCTCAGTGCCAGACCCTTGTGGGGAAAGTTAAGTAGCAGTTCAGCTCCTGCTCCAAGGCACACAAGCTCCTGTCAAGAGACAGGCTGTGAATCACAGGAAATGTGGAGAGCTAAATTAACATCTGAGCATAAGGCCAGGAGCAGTCCCTTCCCTCTCCACGTTCCTCCGCAAGTTGTGCAGGATGAAGTCTGTGGACAAAGACAGCAGAGTCTGTTCCTTGGCAAGAAGAGCTGCACGCTAGAATTGCAGAGAGATCTTAGTCTAGCACGTCAGCAAAACACCCCCAGGACACGGAGTGATCCTGTGCTGACAAGGAGCTGGATTTGGAATCACAGTTCTGCCATCCCCACCAAACAAAGCGCTTGGTTACACATGAGACACGCCAGGGTCAGGAAGCCCCCAGATGAAAAGAGAGCCCTTCACCGAGGCCTTGCAGGCTGCGGCTCCCAGAACCTCTGCCAGCCCTGCCTGTGCCCCGTGCTTTGCACCCGAGCCCGGCTCACACAGCCCAAGAGCCGCGACAGAGCAGGCACTGCGAGCCCTGCCAGGGCTGCTGCAGCACACAGAGCTCCAGGCAGCACAGCATCGCCGTCCCGCAGCCCACCCAGCAGCAACATCCATGGTTACGGGCTCCGGAGAGGCTCACGATGCGAGCAGGCACAGATAAATATAGGTTTGAGCAGCACCCTGACTGACAGAACGCATAAAGCAACGAGGCCGCTTTGCTGCAAAGCGTTAACTACAAACCTCAAGGTTTGCTAAAGATGCAAGAAGTCCTGGTCAGAGCCCAGTGCCTGCTGTTGAGACAAGAGAACGCTTCTAACCATCTCCAGGGTCAAAACCTCACCCGAGGGAACCAACTACTCTGACCACACTGGACCACTCGGTTCTACAAAAACCTTGACAGCAGCAGGGGAAAGGCAGGGGACAAATGCACCCTTCTGCAAAGGCACAGCCTTCTCCTACAGCACAGCCCTGTGCTACCGCGCCCAAGGGGCCAGAGACGCCAGGCTAACCCAAACCGCTCCCGGCCACAGGGGCTGTGAGCGGCACAGGAGCAGCGCGGGCAGCCCGCGGACCCACGCACGAGGCGGCGCCCGCTGGGGGCCGGTCCGTGCCCGGGGACACTTGTTGCAGATCCGGGTCGAGGAGCCGCGGGACACCGCCCGGGCCTCCGCGGCGGCACCGGCCCCGGGAGCTCCCCCCGCCGCCCCCGGCCGCCT
>VXAC01006219.1:666910-736396 GCA_013399225.1 Rhipidura dahli
CTGCCCCGTGTGCCTGGAGGTGTTCGAGAGCCCGGTGCGCGTCCCCTGCGGACACGTGTGAGCGCCCGCCGCCGGGCCGGGGCGGGGGGGCCGGGGCTGGGTCCGCGGGGGCTGCCGGGCCTCGGGAGGAGCTGAGGGCAGCAGGGGCTGCGCTGCGCCCCGGCGGCGGCGGTGGGGTGAGCTGGAGCGTCCTTGAAAGGGAGAGAACGAAAGAAAAGCGGGGGGAAGGAAAGGCAGCGTTCCTTCACTTTCGGTTCCCGTTCCTCCTAGGAATGCGGGCATGAAGGGACAGGATGGAGGGGAATGGCTTCACACTGTCAGAGGGCAGGCTCAGGTTGGATGTTGGGGTGAAATTGCTCCCTGTGTGGGTGGGGAGGCTCTGGCACAGGCTTCCCCATCCCTGGCAGTGTCCAAGGCCAGGTTGGACGGGATTTGGAGCAGCCTGGGACAGTGGAAGGTGTCCGGGCCCATGGCAGGGGTGGCACCGGAGGGGCTTTAAGGGCCCTTCCAGCCCAAACCATTCCATGATTCCGTGCAAAAACCGAGGACACAGAGTACTATCCAACAGCAGACAATGCTGAGCATGACAGCCTGGGATCCTCCACCTCCTCCCTTCATGCCCAGGAGCCAGCAGCTCCTTTTTTACACTTCTTTATCGAGTCTCAAGACTCTGTTACTCCTTTGGACAGAGGCCATGCAAGGGCAGGGGGCATTGCTGGTGCCCAGAGGGCTGTCTCACCACCCCCTTCTCTTCTCCCGCCACAGCTTCTGCACGCCGTGCCTGCAGGAATGTCTGAAGCCCAAAAAGCCAGTCTGTGGGGTGTGCCGCAGCACCCTGTCGCCTGGGAGCAGAGCTCTGGACTTGGAAAAGCAAATCGAAACGACAGAAACCACTTGCAATGGCTGCAATAAAAAAGTATGAAAGTGTTTGGACATTAAGTGCATGAGATGTGTCCACCTAGGGGAAAATAAACTGTTTCCTCCTCAGCTTTCTGCAAAATCAGGTCAAAATATTTGTTCTGATATGTGTAAAGGTGTTTTATATAGGCAGCACTCAGATGTTGACATTCTTTCCACAGTTTTTTGTTGTTACCTCTTCAGGAAATTGATTTGAAATGAAAGATTCTGATTTTAAAGTCACAGTAAAAGGTTGCTGCTGTGAGCAGGGGTGTGTGGTAACAAACCACAGACAGCAGGGTTACAGGTTAACTCACCTGTAATCGCAAACGTTTTCCCCCTGACCAGCTGAAGTATTTGGGTTTTCTGCTTTAACACTTCTGCTGGGAGCTGCTCTGGTTTATACATTTGCTGCTTCTGCTTAGAAGTGTAGCAGGAAGTGCAGGAGGTTTGGGCTCACCTTGCTGTGCTGTTGTTGCCTGCACAGATGTACCTCTCCAAGATGCGCAGCCACGCAGCCTCCTGCTCCAAGTACCAGAATTATATCATGGAAGGTGTGAAAGCTGTTACTAAAGAGCCCCTCCACAACACCAGGTAACACCTCTGCTCTGAAATCCTGGGCTTTTCTGTCACCATAAGGAATTTTGAAGTAAAAGCAGACTTTACGTCTTTGCTCACTTTGGGTGCTAATTTTTGCGTAGTTAAAAACAGCCTTGATCCTGCAGCTGACTGTGCCCAGGTAAACTCTGCTGCTTCTGCCTGGTCCGTGCACAGGACATCTCTGAGATCAGGGCATTCTGTAGTTGTAGCTGTTTTTTAAAATATCTGTGTTTCCTGATTGTATTCACCTGCGATGGAGGGAGGTGGGAGCTGGTGGCAGTGCTCTGTGTATGGCTGGTGGGCAGTACCCTGGCATTTGAGAAAAAGGTGATAAATGGCACTTAGAACATTTGTAGAAGAGCTGTAATTCAGTCTAAATATGGACAATATTGAGTTCCCTAAGATACTGTTTGGAGTTTATAAATTGTTTGTTAAAATTAGCTTGTCTTAATTGCATATCTAAGATTATTGCTTTGAATAATCTGTATTTGTAAATATCCTCTTTTTCTCCCCCAACCAGGAACTTCCCAAATCGCTTCACCTTCCCTTGCCCGTACTGCAGTGAGAAGAACTTTGATCAAGAAGGACTGGTTGAACACTGCAAAGCTTTGCACAGCATGGATGCAAAACAAGTGGTAATAAAAAGTCTTGGTGCAAGAATTGCAGTGAAGTCTGGTCTTAAAGCCCTTTGAAACAATGAGTTAGAGACTTATTCTTGAATTCAGTAGATGTAATTACTGCTGTTCAGTCAGTGTGGCTGTGCTGGTCATGCCTCTGAGCCTGGTGTGGTTCTGCTGTCACCTTTTAGTGGGTCTCTGGTCTCTACTCCCACTGCAGCTGGGCCACATCTTCCTTTCGTCCTTGAAAAATGGCACATGTTCAAAGTTAATTAGGCACAGCAAATTAATAAAATATAATTTCAAAAATATGTCAGACATTTAATTTTCTCCTTGTTTTTCCCATTGTTTACAGCAAGGAGATACTATAAACTGTTGGAGGAAATGCTTGCAAAAAACAGTGTATCATTCTAGTAATCTGTCTGTGATACTTCTCTCATGTAAGAGGAATGGCAAAACATGGAACTGAATTTGAAACTTTCATTTGTCTGGAAAGTTTTTTGGAATCCCAGATTATTCAGGAAAAAAAAAAAGTTCCTTTTTTCTCATGGAGAGAAGGGAACATTGCAAAGAAGACCAAGGAAACTTTCCTGCTACTGAGAAATAAAGGCTAAAGTCTTATAAAGCAAGGGAGTTCAGTGAGTTGTGATTTTCTGAACGTGGGTGAAGAGTGAGCCATTCCATTTCAGGGATATAAGACATTAATTGAAATTATTCAGGGTTATCTGAGGCTTTTCTATTAAATGTCCCAGCAAGTTATTGGCCATCACTTTGCATGCAGAGCAGTGACAGCACGCTCTCCCAGGCTGTCCCTGCCCTTCCTGCTGTCAGCATTAAAGCACTGAACCACTGGGGCCTGACTGTTTTTTTTTTTCCTTGAAGGTTTGCCCAATTTGTGCCTCAATGCCGTGGGGGGACCCAAATTACAGGAGTGCCAACTTCATGGAGCACCTGCAGAGACGACACCGCTTTTCCTACGACACTTTTGTGGTAGGTGTTTGCTCCCTTGGAGCACAGCCTGGGGGCTGCTAAAGCCAGCACTGCTCCCTGGCTGCTGCTCCCTGGCACTGCTCCCTGGGTGCTCCCTGGGTGCTGCTGTGCAGCCCCAGCCTGCAGGTGTGTCCTGGGACCAGCGAGGGGCACGGGGAAATGCAGCTCCTGCTGCACTGACAGGTGTGGCTGTCGCAGTGAAAGCCTTTCTGTGCCCTCTGTTCCCAGGATTATGATGCTGATGAAGATGATATCATGGCACAGGTTTTGATGCGTTCCTTGCGGGATAAATGATCCAGCCAGAGGATTTACTGTAAACCCAAGCTTCCACGAGGGGGAAATGCCCAGCATCCTTGCACTTCTCCCTGCACATCCCAAGATTAACTCAGGCATCCAGAAGTACAGAAGACTTTAATGCTATCTCAGTTTTCAATCCTGGTTTGATATTTCTGTACCACTCAGTCTTTTGGTATCATGGTCTCTGGCATCCAGCCTTGTCAGCCCCGTTTTTCTACTTGCTTAGACTCAGTTTCACTGTAGATCAACACGTGGGAACCAAGGCTTTTTCCTTTACCTATGCCTGTTGATTTCTTTGGCAGTTGTATTTATTTGACTGTCTAAAATCAAAAACATTCCAGATGGAATGGCCTGAACTAATTAATGAATATCTTCCCAATCTCATTTACATATCTCAAGTGGTTGTATGTGAAGTGTATTGGTAATTCTGTTCCCCTCTAGTGAGACTTCAGGTGCTAACTGTAACTGTCAGACCAGCTCTCATGCAAGTGACCTCTGATACCTGTGATTCCATAATGTTTCCCAGTGTTTCAGTCCTTACAGGCAGCCTCCCAACTATATGGAAAACATATCTTCAGTATGAGTGTTCCAACTGCAAACTTTCCTAGGAAATCTTTGCACTGTGTAAAAACTAGTTCAAAATACTTCAGTTCTATGCATGATGATTACTTTCCTCCATACTCTTACTATAATTTCTAGCCTGGAAAATGAACTTTAGTGTTGGTCTTAGATGAAATGCATAATTTTTTAACTATCTTAGCAAATATTAATCAAAATTGCTGGCTTTATGATAAAATTGGTGGGTTTGAAACTGGTTTCCTAGTAATTTTAAGCCTTATGCTGATAGGGGAATTCAGAAGGTTTTTTTCAATACCTCTGCTTTCTATTTAGACTAAAATTTTCATGTATGTTCTTGGGTTTTCCATCTCTCAAGGCAAGCTGGTGGAAAAACTTACGAGTAATTCATAGCACTGGCATAGCACTTACTTTCTGCATCACAGATTTTATCAGGTATTTTGAATTCCTGTTCTTCATTTAAATGTTCCTAAAGTAGCTGAAGCTGTCCTTGGGTTGTTTGCCATCTGGCAGCATGTGTGTAGCGTCAGGTGTAGCTTTCAAGGAAAAGTAAAACAGAGCCCTGAAAGCAGGACAGTTCCAGCCCCTGGTGAATGGATACTCTGTGTTCAAGCCTACACTTTTACCGCAGAGATTCCTTGATTTTAAATTGATGCTTTCGTTCAGTTCAGAGAGAAGCTGCTGAGATCTGAGGGCCTGAGGCCCCTGGCCAGAACCTGTAAATTGCAGTGTTGAGATGTCCAGTGTGAGTGCTGTAACTGGAGCAGTGGGCCTGCACCACCCCACAACAGTACTGGTGCATTGATTTGAGCAGTGACCTTCTCCCATCCTGCTCTGCAGGCTGCAGCATAGCCCCACCCTGGAACTGATGAAACACACTCCAGTTAAAGCCTCGTGATTAAACCTTGTGTCCAGCCAGACCTCTGGCACCTCTCAGCTGACCCTGGGGTTCGTGTTTTCCCTGTCGTAGGGGCTGTTACACACTCACCCCGAGCACCTGCGTGGGGACTGGAAGCCCAGTGGGATCTGCTGGTTCTGTGGGGAAAGGGCTGTGTTTGGGGGTGGGTATTTTAATGCTTGACCTGCAAAGAGGTGATGGTGTGTTGGGGATTGGATGGGATCTCTGGGATCTGGCTACAGTGCAGTTTGGTGATGCCCATTGCCAGGAATCCAGATTCCTGCTTCTATTTTAAGTGCACTTCCATGCAATTCTGATAAAATGTTTAAGGAGCAATGAGAAGCTTCCAAGCAATTGCTTTGTCATGTTTTTGACTTTTGAAGACAAGTTACAAATAAAGGCCATTTAATTTATAAAATCCTACCTTTGTGTCAGCTCTTGTAATTTCTTCCTCATGGTTCACGTGTTTCCTTTGAGCAGCCAGAGCGTTTGCACCCGCCGGTGTACACCCGACTGAGACTCCCTGATTGATTTAAAGCCGCTGATGAGAGGCAGCTCTGTGCTGTGCACGGCCTCCACTCATCTCGTTTGGGTGCTAAAAAAAAGCCTTAGTGTAGAACAAGCCAGTTTAGGCTTCTAAACCCAGTGAGTGTCCCTGGGAAGGGTGCGGTGCTCTGCCGGAGCTCCTCTCGCCTCGTCAGCAGCTGATCGTGCAGCCGCATTGTGGGGGATAATGCAATCGGGCCAGCCCGGACCTGTGAAATTCCCCATGTCTGGCACAAGGAGTCAGCCCGAGGAGGACAATTAGCACAGAGAGACACAATGGGAGGAGCCGGGCTGGCAGTTGAGCTATTTTATTAAAGTAATTTGTCTCCAGACAACGACTGGTCTTAATAGGTCTGATAAATTGTCAACATTAATTTCCTAATGCACAGGCATTGCTTCATCTGGAATTACAGCGGCAAATCCCCATGGCCTCCTTAGGCTGGGGGATGAGATCTTGCCAAGGCATTAAGTGCTGTGATCCAACTCCCCACGTCACCTGACTGAAAAGAGAGCAGCAAATGTTCTTCGAGGGTTTGCCCAGCTATACTGGACAGTCACTGGTGAGCCCACCTCAAGAAGGATTAAACAACCAAGGCTGTGGTAGTTCAAGGAATGGCAAATGAGGGATGTGCTTGCAGTCCTAAAGCTTTTCTTTGGTTTAAATATACTAAAATTTACAGTGGAGCATTTGCCTGTTTTGGGGGTGCGTTTTAGTTTGTGTTTCTAACATAGATCTTTGTGTCACAGTTTGCATTCTGTGCTTCATCAAAACCAACTCATTTTTATGGGTAAATTACGTTATTCTCTGGGTGGCACAAATAAGGACTGTTGAAACCACTGCGAAAACTTGCTTTTCCTTGCTTACTCCTTCCCCCAAACTATCGAAAATACTCAGCACTTAGTGAAAATTAAGTGTCATCGCTACTGGCTTAGATCTCTTTTCTAGTTCTCACATTTATTCTGTCTTGACGGATGCTAGGGTTTAAAAAAAATCCGTGGAGCTTCTGGGAGCTGCACGCTGACGGCAGAGGGAGGTCTTGCATCTCGGAGAGAGCGGAGCTGCCTCCTCCTGGCACAGTGCTCGGCCCCAGCCTCCTACCCTGGGCTCAGGGGGCTGCCGTGGGTTTCAGGAAACTTCTCCAGCCTTACAGTGAGGGTTCACACCCCGTCCCATGGACAGAGCTTCTCTTTTTCCCACCACAGCCTCCCGTGGTAGGAGCAGCTCTGCTCTGCAGCCAGATATTCAAGATGCTTCATGGAGACATAGGGCCAGGGAAGTAAAAAGAATTTTCAGACTTGTTGCTCTGGACGTAGTTGAAGTGTACTGGTGAGCCCCTTGGGCCAGTCCTTGTGGTTCTGGGACTGGAGCTGTGCCACGGGCTGGTGGCAGTTCTGTTCTAACCAGCTTGGGGCTCAGATGATGCCCTCTCTGATGGTGAGGGTGGGACGGCTGAGAAACTCACTGCCACTTCCAGCCCATGAACCACTGCAGAGCTTCCCCTCCCCTGCGTCCTGCTCTCTGTCCCCTGTCATCCTGGCTCACGGGCACAGGCAGGTCAGGTCACTTTCTCCCTTGATCCCGTTTTTTGCCCTAGCACAGGCGAGGTTTTTCCACACACAATGGTTGGAACAGATCTGATAATCACAATTTCAGAAAGAACACAGGAGTCGGCTTTGCTTCTTGAAAGAAAACCACCTCGCTGTGTACTTGGTGCAAGTGTCCCCACTGTAACCACATCCGCGGCAGGTGGAGGAGTGCAGGGGGGCACCTGCACAGCCCCGGGCTGCTGCCCCCACCCCGCGGGGAGCTGCACCGCCAGACCCCGGGAGGAACGGGAGGACCTGGCCTTGGTGACTGGTATCCCCCAAGGCCTTCGGGGACACTTTTCCACCTGAATTTCAGGCTGATCCAGGCATGAGTTTTGCGGATAAACACCTGCTGAAAGCCACGGGCAGTTCCACAGCGAAGGAGGGATGATCCAGTACCAGAGCACATGGCTGCAGGGGAAGAGTTTGCAAATGCGTCTGATCGGGGCAGGATACGCGTGGCTGGCAGGACAGGCTTTCCAAGCTGCTGCTGCCCTGAGGAAAGGCTGACAGTGAGCTCAGCCCCTGCGCTGGAGCCGTGCCAATGGAAAGCTTTGCTCCCACTTCTGCATTTCTTGTCGTTGTGGCTAAACAGTAACATGTGGTCAGCAGGGGCTGGCGCAGCGATGTGCGATGTGTGACGGCTGAGTCACGAGTAGCCCAGCACACGGTCCTTTTCCGAGTGGCAGAGCCAGAGGAGACATTCCCAGAAGGACCTGTTCCTCCTCCGGCAGCCGCCCGTCGCCAGCAGCTGTCTTGGCCGGGAGCTGAGCGCGGCTCCGGCAGCAGGTGGCTGGAGCCGTGCCCTGAGCCCTTCCAGCGGGGAAACCCCCACGTGAGCCAGAGGGCCGGGATGAGCTGGAAGCCCAGGCTGCAGGACTGGTACATCTCTGCTCACCGCTGCCCAGCACCCGCTAGCCGTGCCTGAGCACCTGCCCGCGGGCACATGGCCCCTGTGGAGCCAAAGACAGCGTGTGCCTCCGCGGGGCTGTTCAACCCGCCCTGCCCGTGGAAAAGAGTCAGGGGAAAGGAGAAGGGAGGAGAACAGAGGGGAGCTTGCCTGGGGAACGGCTGCACAGCCCAAAACCTTCACAGCAGAAAAGAAAATGTGTCTGGGCAGGTGCTCCTGACCCCTGGCAGCGGGAGGGAGTCACCGAGGGCTGTGCCGGATCCATCCCACTGCTCCAAAAGTCACTGCCTCTTCCCAGAGGATTATTAGCCTGCGGTGAAGCGTGCTCTCCTGCAGGGCTGTGCCCCGGCGGAGCCTTGTCCCAACCTGCACCGCAGTCCTCAGCCGTGGGACAGGGGAACGACAGGCGGGGGGAGTCGGGAAATCACCCCCGGGCACAGCGACTTCCTCCAGCCCACCGCGCTGGGCACGGGCCGTGGGTCAGCCCAGGGTTCCCCACACCGCCTCCCTCCGGAGCACCGGCTGGACCCGAGGGGATCAGGGCTCGGGGAAACGCTGGGGAGAGAAGCCAGGAGCGGCTGATGCACCAGCACCAGCAGCGGCGGATCGTACTCCGGCACCGAGCGGGCAGCGCGGCCGCACGGCGGGAGCGGCCCCCGNGGCGGCACCGGGGCTGCAAGATGCCGCGCTCTTTCCTGGTGAAGAAGCACTTCTCGGCCAGCAAGAAGCCCAACTACAGCGAGCTGGAGAGCCAGGCCGGTGCGTGGACAGGACGGGCCGCGCACGTGGGGCGCTCCGCGGGATGGGGTGGGGGCTTCTGTGCGGGATCTCCCTAAGGCTGCACACAGGAGCGGGCGGGGACTGACCGGCTTTTCGCACGGTTGCGGAGTTGTTGTTTCAATTTCGCGCATCTCGTGGCGCGGGATCCCCCATGTCCTGGGGTGCCGAGCCGCTCCCTGGTACCCCGGGGATGTCGGTGGCAGCGGTGGCTCCCTCGTGGGGCGCACATGGGTGCGTGGGGAGCTCTCCGTGCCGGGAGTGGGCGGGAACGTGGGATTCTCTTCACCCCATCCCTCACGGCGAGGTGGGCAGGGGCGCGTGGGGTTCCTGTGGTGTGAGGTCGGTCTCCTTTTTCCCGTGGCGGGCTGCGGCTGTGGGCTCCCGTGGGGAGGGCTGGGGTCCCCTTGCCCCTCCGACTCAGGGGTGCGGCGCGGGGCTCCCAAGGGATGGTTTGGGATGGGGTCCCACTAAGCCCGAGGGGGTGGGTTGGATCCTGTGGCCCCCGTTCCGAGGGTCCCGCTGACCGCCGCCGCCTCCCGCAGTGCTGGCCGCCCCGCTGCTGTACGAGACGTGCCCGCTGCCCGTCATTCCCCCGCCCGAGGTGCTCAGCCCCGGCGCCTACTACCCGCCGCTGGTGTGGGACGCGGGGCTGCTGTCCAGCCTGTTCCCGGGCGGCCCGGGCAGCGAGGCTGTGGGCGGCGCGGCCCCCGCCCTGGACCTGACGGCGCTCTCCAGCGAGGAGGATGAAGGCAAGAGCTCGGGGCCCCCCAGCCCGGCCTCGGCCCCCGCCGCCGCCGAGCGCTTCCGCTGTGCCCAGTGTGCCAAGGCGTACTCCACCTTCGCCGGGCTCTCCAAGCACAAGCAATTGCACTGCGACGCCCAGGCCAGGAAATCCTTCAGCTGCAAGTACTGTGAGAAGGAGTACGTGAGCCTGGGGGCTCTCAAGATGCACATCCGGAGCCACACACTGCCCTGCGTCTGCAAGATGTGCGGGAAGGCCTTCTCCCGGCCCTGGCTGCTGCAGGGCCACATCCGGACGCACACTGGTAACGTCCCCTCTTGTCCCTCTCCCTCCCTGCCTTATCACCTCCCGCTTCCCTGCTCCACTGCCCCAGCGAATCGGCGTGCCGGGTGTTATCTGGGGAGATAAGGGCTTCCCAGACCCCCTTGGCACATCTCTCTGAAGTGTCCTTTAAATATCCTCTTGGTTGGAACGGAGCGCAGGGTCAAGGCCCGGCTTGTAAATCTGTGCGGCTGCTGTGAGTGCAGTGCCCGCCGGGGAGCCGGCCCGCCAGGCTTCACCAAAATGTCATAATTTGGGGCTGTGAGACTGATGGAGCCCCCCTCCTGCGCACTGCCGTGCCCAAAGCATCCATCTCTGCCCACACCGAGGGCTCCCAGCCAGGGCAGAACCTCAGCCGCAGCTGCCCACCCACTATCAGCCCCCAGGGCGGGGATGAGCCCGGCTCCAGGCACGCCCGCGGCCGGGATGTGCCCCGGCAGGGCTCGGCGGGGCCTGCGGGCAGGTGCTGGAGGCACCTGTTGGCTCGGGGCCGGGTGCGCAGCTGCAGCCCACCCCGCTGCCGCGGCCGCCCCGACAAAGCATCTCCTGAGCATCCTTTGTGGGGCTGTGGGATGGTGTAATTGTGACTTGGCAGTGATTTCACACCCTCTTAACGTACTAAAGATGATGGCTGAAGGAAGCCGGGTAGACTTAATTGTGCTTTCCAAATTGAGCATACACATTTGTTTCCTCCAAAAGAGTCTTTCTGGGAGGAATTCGCCCTGGCCAGGCTTTTCAATGCGAGTCGGGCAGGAGAAGGGGGAGAGCGGGGCTCGGCAGAGGAAATAGCTCCACTCACTCTGGGCTGGCGCCTCGCAGCCGCTGCCTGCTATGATATAATTAACACACAGCGCTCGGCTTTCCTGCCTTGCTGCGAGCTCCTCGCTTGGCTCCGCGCAGGAGACGAGTATCGTGTCTTCGTTTGCAGATGTTTCCAGCAGTACCTTCCCGTGGTTCATAGGAAGGGTTTTTCTGGGAGCAGACAATTCCCAAGCTGGCAGTTCTCCCCCAAGCAATGCTGCGCATACCCGGCTTTCCCTGGGAACAATAACAGCCAGCACTTCTTTTCAGTGTGCTCTGCACAAACTTTGGCTAATGAATGGCTCCTTCTTTGATATTCCCCATGTGTTGATGCACTGGTTAATTGGGAGCGTTTCTCTTTGTCCCATAGGTGAAAAGCCCTTTTCCTGTACGCACTGCAACCGGGCCTTTGCTGACCGCTCTAATCTCCGCGCCCACCTGCAGACCCATTCAGATGTAAAGAAGTACCAGTGCAAAACCTGCTCCCGGACTTTCTCCCGCATGTCGCTGCTCCACAAGCATGAGGAGACGGGCTGCTCTGGCTCTCGCTGAGGACTCCGCTCCCCTGGCCTCTCTCGTCACAAATACCTATATTATAACTAGTTTCTGTAGGAGTTAGTTTCCTCCATCACCATTGCAGTGTGCACCGGGCCGGACACTGCTACTCTGGCCCTTGAGACCCTCACACTCCTCACTTGGTGCCTCCAGTGCAATGCAAGAGCCTGATTGTAGAATATGCCGAGTTGGAAGGGACCTATCAGGATCATCAAGTCCAATTCCTGGCCCTGTGCAGGACATCCCAAGAACCCCACCATGTGCCTGAGAGCATTGTCCAAACACTGCTTGAGCTCAGACAGGCTTGGTGCTGTGACCACTTCTCCCCTCCTGGCATCTGGGGGTGCAGACCTGGACTCGGTGCCGAGTGTGTGAAACTCGGGGGTCAGGGTCCTGCCCCAGCCCCTCAGCAGGTGCCCCCCCCTTGCCAGAGGCACTCGGCACCTTGCAGGGCTGGACCTGCACCCTTGTCCCTGCGCCGGTATTGAACACTGCGACCATGTAGCTTGGGGGGTTGGGGGTTTTGTGTTGGGTTTGTTTGTTTTGTTTGTTTGTTTTTGTAACACCATAACCACTTGGTAACTTCTAAGAACCAGTATTTTTTTTTAATGAAGGACAAGACACTCCCCCCATACCCCGAGTGTATATACCCCGCCTGTAGAAGGTGTAACTATGCAATAATACAGTATCCCAGTAGTTGTGAAGCAGCTGCTTCTCCCCAGCACAATGACAATTTGCAATGCCTGCGAGATTAACAGTGTCCATGAAAGGCAGGGGTAGCCATTTCAAACCCCAGCCCTGTTTACAGAGCAGCTATGCACTCAAGCACCTGTTAATATGACTCTTAACAACTGCTTTTCAAGAGAACTGTGACTAATAGCAGGCACTTGTCAGCTGATACAATGGTGGCCTGTCCCAAGGCTGTCCCTCGACAGGTGTGTGCCAAAAGCCCTCTTTATGGGTATTGACAGGTGCCTCCTGAATGCATCTTTCTTTGGACATTGTTTTCATGGAATCATTACAAAGAGGATGTTTACATTTCAAAGGTACACTGGTATTTATATTTTTGTGCCACAATTTTGTACTGATGAATCTTTTTATATAATTATATACAGTTTATTGATATTCAATAAAATGATTAATTTATAATAGGGTTTTGTGGGTGCTTGGGGTGAATATGCAGCTGTGGGGGGAGTTCTGTGCGGACCAGGGTGCTGGGCTCAGCTCCCCTCCCACCTGGTGCTCTTGGCCTCTGGCTGCAGGTGACTACAAAGGGGCATTCGCAGGAGGGAGTGCGTGGAGCAGTTGCCTCTCGGGAGAGGAAAAGTCCTGCTGAGTCAGTTCCTGCCAGAGGCCGGGGGCAGCTATGCCGTGATGCGGGCTGGGGGTGCAGTGGCTCCCCTGGGCTCCATGTGGGAAAGCACAGGAGCGTCTCCTGTCCCTCCCAGCCTGACCGGGTGGGTGCTGGCGTCCCCCCGGAGCTGCTGGAGCACCTGGGGCTTGCCCATGTCCCTGAACACTGCCTGGGGAGCAGGTCCACGCCGCAGCACAGGGCACTGCTCCTCTGTGGCTCTCGGCAGCTCCTCAGCCTCCCCAGGGACGCTTCCAGCACCAGGGTGGGTGACCCACTGTGGGTGGCGCGGCAGCGGCGCTGACACATCCTGCTGTCACCGCAGAGCTCACAGCGCGCACAGGAGGGGCCGTCCCTCACCTGGGGGGCAGCGGGGGCGGCTGCTGCGGGATGCCCCAGTGTCTGCCTCGAGGATATCCATAGGGAGACTCCCAGTGCCCCAAACCGCCTGCCTTGCGCCTTCACAGCCCCTCCGGTTCGGGGTGCTTCAGAGTCCGCATCCAGGCTTACTGCCTGCCTCCCCCAGGGACTTGAATTTTGTCCTCTCTCCGCATTTCCTCAGTGCCATCTCCCGGACATTGCTTTCGATCAGGGAATAAAAGGGCACGCGTCTTCAAACTCATCCTCCTCCAGCCCGCGGGCGTCCGGCTCCCTGCGCCTCTCCCAGGGGCTGTTCAGGGCAGGAAGATGTGTGTGGCTGTAAAAGTCAGCAGAGCTGCTGCTCGGCCCTTCTTTAATTAAGAGCTCACCCGGTATAAACTGACTTTCCCAGCCGAGTTGGACTCATTACTCGATTATTAAGCAGGGCAGGAAGTTTTGGGTTTGCTCTTGTGTGTGCTTTTCTTCCTTTTCCCAACAGGAAGCGGGGGAGGGGCACTAATTACTTTCAGCTTTCCATCCATAAAATCCTGGAGCAGCAAAAGCAGCTAAATAGTTAAAAAAACAACAAAAAAAAGAGTGGGGGTGTGTGGAAAGAGACCAATCTTGAGAAGGGACCACCTGCAGGAGCTGGAAAGGAGGGTCGAGGAGTGGGTGCGCTGGGAGCAGCAGCCCTGGCAGCCCGGCCGGGGTTGGCTTTGCAGCTCCGACAGCCGCATCAGGGCCCTGCACCGGCTGTGCCTTGTCCCCGCCCAGGGCTGACACCACATGGGGACCCTGACCCTTTCCCCTGTCATACAGGCTCTTGCTGCATCCCCGCACTGGCACCCACCGGGGACCCCTGCCAGCTCCCTCTCAATGGGCTTCAACTAATATTGGTCAGGCCGGCGGTGAGAGCTGTGAGAAACCTCCTCCTCAGCAAGCTTTGCTGCTCTCAGTTGTGCTCCTGGCTTTGTCCAGCGCCTGGCTGGGACGCCAGGCTTTTAGGGGGAAGGTACAAACCGGGTGGAGAGCAGCCTGGGTTCGACTGACAAATCCCGCTGGCATTCAAACACAAATGCAGCCTTAAAACACTGGAAAAAAGAAATGCTGCCTGTTCTGAATCACAAAAGCACAGCCCACTGGCACTTGGGTTGCTTCTGCATCTGCTCCTTGCCCTGCCCTGTGCCCTGGGGACACGGCTGCTCAGGTGATGTCCCGCCCCTGGGGACAGTGCTTCAGACCTCCCCAGGTGTCGCCCAGGTCTGGACCAGCTGCTGTCCCGTCGCAGGGTGAAGAATGTGCTCCAGATCTCTCCTTTTCTGACCAGCTGCTCAATTTGCTACTGCAAAAGTATTTCTTTTTTCTGCCCGAGGGATGTTGGGGTGAGCAGTGGGCTGAGGACCACGGCCAGGACACCCTTGGGTCCAGCGCAAGCCAGCTGCAGACAAGGGCCATCCCTCCTGGCCTTTCTCTGCCCTTGCAGACCTTTGGGGCTCTGTGATGGAGAAATGCATCCGGGAGCTGGGCCTGAGGACGAGTCGCAATTGCTTTTTCATTTCATTTTTCTGAAGGAAAGCCGCAGAGCAGCATCCCTGGCAGCGGTCCCGTGGTGCTCTGCCCTGGGTCCCCTGTGCTCACCCGGGCAGTCAGCGCTGCTCAGCGAAGCCTGGGCTCCATGGCAAAAGCTCAGCAGCTTCCCTCCCTCTCAGTTTTAACGCCCCAGGAACCGAACTCCCGTGCAGCCGCCGGCCGCAGCCCGGCGGGCTCAGCCAGGTAGCGCAGGATGCGCTTTGGGGTGGGAGCGGGGGCGGGGGGCAGCTGGCGATCAGCGGGGGAACCATTTGGTGGCCACCTTGTGTGACCATCTGTAACCGATTACGGTGTCAGCGCTCGTAAAAGCCGCGATTCAATCAAGCGCCCGGCAGGTAGCGGGGCCCCGCCGGCCGGGCCGGTCCGGGGTGCGGGCGGTGCCGGCTCCGGGGCTGCCGCGCTCCCCGGGCGGTGGCACGGCCGCGGCGTCGGGCGTTTGAACTCCGCCGTTTAATTTCCACGAAACTCCACGGGACCTTTAAACGAGCACGTACGTCCCCTCAGCTCCTGGAGCCCTTTCAAAGGCTCCAGGGAAACCACAAAGTGCCTTTTCTTCCCAGAGAGGACTAGTGTTTTCCCCCTGCCCTGACACGATGTAGAATTAAGGGTGTTGGGAAACCCACCCTGCCGTGGGAGCCCCCTGGGATGGATCCATGTGGAGATAGCGGGCTAAAAAGGGCTTTAAAGCTTCTGTGCCACCATTTGAACTCATCCTGCCATGTCTCTGCAAGCATCTGGAGCATCCCAGAGGGGATGAGAAGGGAAGGAGGAGGATTACAGCCACCTTTGTGAAGGCTAAGCTTCATCTCCTCAGTCATTTGGGGGCTGCAGTTCCCAGCATTTCATTTCTCACCCTTTTCTGTCCCCATGTCTCCCAAGGACAGGCACAAGGCACACTGGTCCTTGTGCTATGAGGAGGAAGAGGAGCTCTGGGGCCCCCCAGAATGCCTCCTCCCACCTCCAGGGCATTAGAAAACAAAAAACCATTTCCACTCTCTTGTCCTGTCATTGCAAACCTATCTGACAGAAATGTTCTCCTCATGATCCTGTGATCTCCTGCATCCTGCACAGCCTCTGCAGGAGCACTTCCAGCATCTGAGCACGCAGCCCCCAGAGAAGGCAGCCAAAGCTCAGCCCTTACAAAGTGTAGCAGCCTAATCCTTCTTTTGGCTCTGCCCTTAGCTAGAAAAGGCTGAACAAACAAACAGAAACCGGGCAGAATGCAGGGAAAGGCCCGGGCTGAAGCCAATCACTGTGCGGCTGTTCCTGATTTGGGAAGGGAATGATCAGAGCTTCATGGCAGAAGCTGGGATGGCTCGTGGGGTGATCAGCAGAGACAACATAGGTTCCCACTTGAGAGGGCTGGGATGGGTGCAGGTTTGTGAGGTTTTCGCTGTCTGGACAGGGGCAGCAGGTGCCGTGCAGGGCTCAGCCTGTCAACAGGCAGCCCCGGTGAAAGCCTCTGTCCATTAACAGCTCGCCATAAGGAGCAGGGCTCACAAACAAGCTGCAGGTGTAGCTATTGTTTTTCTGCCTCTGGGCTATTGACATGAGCAATAATCTCAAATTAATCTTTAATCGGATGGTGAACTGATAGCGNCCCATGCAGATAAAGCACAGCAAATGCAGAAGGAGAGCCAGGCAGCCCTGGGGAAGGGCTCTGAGGCTGGAGGACTGAAATAAAGGTGCTGTCTCCCAGTGGGTGCAGGTGGTCAGGGTGGCAGCATCACTGTGGCCTTGCGCTGTCTGCACTCGCTTTTCTGGGCATCACCTCTCCCAGTGAGTGCCCCCTGCTCACCCCCAGAGCAGTGGGACAAGGGCATGGGGTGATGCCCACCACCCCACAGGGCTGCACCGGGCCCCAGCAAAGCCTCAGCCACCTGCCATAAAGCTGCTAAGTTTAATTTCTTTACCTGAGTATGGACACAGCACAAGGGCCACATGCACAGCAGTGACTGGTACCCTGTCCACAACAAGAGGTGCCAGGGGGAACCACCAGCCTGTGCTGACCACTCTGCAACAGCAATGCTCTGCTGTAACTTATTGGAGATCTGCCTAGAAAACCATCAGAAAGTATTTTAAATCTAGCATAACGTACACATGTATGGATCACCTTCTGTTTTACTGGGCTCTCTGAAAGCAATGTGAGGCCTGTTTCACTTTTCCCAATAAAAAGGCTCACGTTTCACGTGGAGGAGATTGGCGGCTCCCAAGCTAATTAGCCCGGGTTCCCCTCCACCTCTGCATTTTCCACGCAGGGTTATGCTGGCGACACTTTGTCTGTGGCCGCTCTGGGAGGACGGAGCTGCACGTTGAGCCTCCTGTGCCGCGATGTGCTGCAGGCAGCGCGGGGCAGGCTGTGCGAGGAAGTGGCGGCTGTGTTGTGGCACGGAGTCATGGCCCGCTATAAAGAGCTTCAAGGGCCTGCATTATGTCATTACTCAATTAGCCTGTTGGTAATAGCACTTCATTAGAGAGACAGTTCCTATTCACTGGCCTTAATCCACTTTCTAAAGCCAGGGCTGGAGCCACTGATCGCTTTTCCCGCTTTCCTGATGAGGCAGAAAGTGGAGAGTGGCCCTGCAGTGGGCAGTGATCCTACTGCTGTGGCCAGAGCAGCCTCCTGCCACCCTAAAACCATGACAGGACTGGCAGCACCCAGCCCCAGCAGCTCAGGGATGGTGGGGAGGGCAGAGCACCTGCTCTTCTCAGAAATCAGGCTGTGAATCAGGGAACAAGTGAGTTTTGGTGTTAAGCCATTGGTGACCACAGGACGTGGCCTCTCCCCACCCAGCTGGATGTGAGCCCCCGCCAGCCAGGGCAGCTCCTGTGGGATGGGCTGTGAGGACGGGCAGTGCCTGCCCAGCCTGCGCCTCTCTTCGGTCCACGGGAGGCCAGAAGGAAAAGCTACTCATTTTATTTCTCTTTTATTTCCTCCCCCACACTCTGTGACATGCAGTGCTTGGTGGAAACCGAAGCAGGGTAGGAAGTGGTGCGAGAGCCGAGCGCAGGAAGCCGATGTGTGTCAGGAAAGGATGTCAGGGACCGAGGGACGAGCAGCTGGCACGGGAGCTGCCCTGCCCTGCGGCAACTCACGGCTCAGAGGGGCAGGAAGCACACAGAGCCCTTCCTCTGACTGTAAAGGCATCTGCTGCCCCTCGAGGTGGGGGCAGAGCAGACGCAGAGGTGCAGGGAGCTCCCAGCCCAGGCCAGGGTAGCACTGCAGTGCTGGAAATGTTCCCTTTGTCCTGCCTGTCCAGTTGGCTTCAAAGCCTGTGGAGTCCAGCAGGGACCTGGTCCCCCAAGTCCCCCCACCACAGTGGCCAGAGCATCCTCAGCTGTGGCCCCATGGCTTGGGGCCTCAACCTATGAGAGCCTGCAGGCGCCTCATCCACACACATCCACCTCCCCCGGGGCATCAGCCGGGTGCCCCTTCATGCCATGCTGCTGTGGGAGGAGCTGGGCTCCCCTGTCCCATAAAAAAACAACCTTTGCTCAGACTTCTGAAAGATTCAGCTTAAGACAGAAGTTACTTTATGTCAAAAGACGTACTGGGGTAGGAAAGTTTACAGTTTGCCCTGGTTACAGCAGCTGCTGTCTGTGATCAATATAATCTAAATTTTCCCCCCTAAACCTCACTTTACAGCAATAACCTTCCATCATCGCTTCCACAGAGCTGGAGAGCAGCAACGTGGGGCCCACACTTGCTGGAAAAATTCATAGTTATTGGTAGTTGTGACTCAGATGAGGACCTGTAGGTGAGTTTTTGAATGCAGACGCTGTGGTAGATGGAAAATGGTTTCCTTCGAATGGTCTTCAGAGCATCCCAGGAGCCAAAACAGCAACTGGCACGTGCCTGTGGGACAGTCCTCGCCGGCTGCTGGGGAGAGAGGGATGTCACACACCATCACCCGTCGGAAACTTCAAATCTTCCTCCATTTAAGCAAACACCTTGTTTTCATTCAAACCCTTTTGCCATTCCATACGGCTGGCTACTTCTCTCCTAAAGGAAATAGCTGTCCCATAAATAAAGGGCGGTGGGAGGGAGCGTGGGGGAGGCTGTGGGCGCAGATGTGGGAAGCTTTTCCCGGCAAGCTCCGGCTCAGGGCTGGAGACACCGACAAGGGAAGAGCAGAGATGGTCCCTGGCACAGCGTGTGCCAAGGAACCGCTCGCACCTGGCACACCTGGGGCACCCCAGCCTTCCCCTGCCCACCCTGTGCATCCCCCCACGCCCTCCCAGCCAGTCCAGAGTGGGGGAGCTGAGAGCATTCCCTGCCAGGAGCCCTGGGCCGGGGCTCTTGGGCACAGGAGCTGCTCCCACTGCAGCAGGAGCCTTGGATGGGAGAGACCTGCAAAAGCACCACGTGGCACTGAGGGAGGGTGGGCCAGCAGAGCAGCGAGCAACTGGGTGGGTGCAGGTACCACGTCCCAACTCTGACACCCGCTCTGCATCCTTGGCCACGGCAATCCTCTCCACAAGGGCTCCGTTCTGTGGGGAGCATCGCAGCGCAGTGGACTCAAAGCATCCCCCATACCAGAGAACTCCATCACCTGTGCTGCCCGTGCAGCCCTGCCTGCTCCTGCACGTGCATTTCAGGTGCCCCTCAGGCCTTGCTGGCAAGGCCAGCAGTGCCACCAGGGCAGCTCTGGGGCTCCCCGGGAGGGAGAGCCGGCAGCTGAAGGGCTCATCCCACAGCCACCGTCACGCGGTGTCTGCTTTGCATCAGGGAGCCCCGGCGCAGATCAAAGCGCTCTGAGGTTTTCCTTGAGCAGCTGAAGGGCTCTCAGAGAGTGACGTGCTGCTGTCAGCAGCCCCTGGCCCTGGTGATGGGCTTGTTCCCACCCTGTCACAGCCACCTCGGTGTCACTCATTCTGCAGGCGGGCCCTCAGCGTCCCCAGCACAGGGGTTTGCAGCGCTCCCTGCCCCTTGCCAAGGGCAGACTGGACATTCTCTTGCTCGGTGTCACCCATCCTTGCCTGTGGACCGGGGGTGATGGCAGCACTGGCACAGTGCTGGGGACTGACACAGTGTGGGAGCTGTGGGGGTGACAGCACGTGGCATCTCCTGGGGAACATGAAGATCTTGGATGCCTCTTATCACCAAGGACCAGGGAAAATACTGTGATTGAACAGAAGAAAAATAATAATGTCTAATGCTTCCAAAAGCAATTTGGGGAGCCTCAATTTAGAAAGCCAAAATTGAGCTCCCTTGAAGAGACAGTTTTCCAGAGGCTTCTCCAAGACGTCTGGAGGAGTCATCCGTCGTCTGGCACCAGCAGAATTTGCCATTTCTAGGAGCTGTGGCCGGGAAGTGATAGTTAAGATTCCTGCCTGGCACTGGGGCTGCCCATCCCCACGCACAAGGAGCTGCTTCCAAACCCTGCAGCTTTGGGACGGGTCAGGCTGTGCCAGCAGCACCGGCTTAGTGCTGCCCCGGCCGCGGGGTGTTACCCTGAGCGAGCTTTCCGAAAATAGTCCCTGGCACCCCTCCACGCTGCTGTGCTGGGCCAAGTGTCCCCGAGACTTGCTTCCAGCTTCCCCATAGCCCCAGTGGGAGGAGGAGCCTCTCTCCCTCTGCATCCCCTTTGGCTCCCCTCTGCCCCACTCCCCCTGCCCAGGGCAGGGCCCCCCTTCCCTGCTGCTGCCCAGCTCTCCTGATTCCATGCTGAATGAGCCTGTGTACATAAAATTAGCACCCTTGCAGGAGGCTGCCAGGGAAACCTGCCCTGGGCGGCTCCAATGGGAAGCAGATGCTCTGTGATTAAGCCCACATGGGCAGGGCAGCACTGGCCCCCAGCAGGGCCACGGTGCCCGGACCAGGGACTGAGGCCACGCGCCTGAGCAAAGGCTGCAAAGGGGAGGGATGGTCCAGCCTGGGAACTGATGGAGGGACCAGATGGCCAGGGCTGGGGGGCTGGCAGGATGGGGCCAGGGAGGTGCTGCTCGGGGTGGAGAGGGGCTTGCACAGCAGTGCAGCTCCCCGATGGCAGCGCCCCACACTCGCAGGAGCCAAGCTGGGCTTTTCAGCTCAATCAAGCTGAGAGAACTGGCTGAGATGAGGGCTGGGAGCTGCAACCCAATGGCTGATGCTGCTGGGGATGAAATCCTGGAGGCCAGGAAGGCAAGAAGAGCCATCCCCAGAGCAGCTCCAGCACAGCATCCACAGCTTGTAGGAATGAGCATCTGCCAGCAGCTCGACTCCTCAGAGCTGCCCCTGACTCAGCCCTGGTCACTGGGACACCGCATCTCCTCCCTGCAGCAAGTGGTGCCGCAGAGTTTCAAAGTCCAGGGGCCCTGCCCAGCCCTCTCCGGGAGGTGCAGAGCCAAGAGGTGGGTTCAGTCTGCAGGGGAAAGCCCTGCACGGAGAGCTCTGTAACCCGAGCACCACCTCCCAGATAAGATCTGGGCAAAGGGGGGCAGCTTGCAAGGTCAGGTCTCAGGGGGCTCGCTCACCCCTCTGAACACCAGCCCAGGACCCCAGCACCAGCGGGCAAGGGGAAGACACTCCTTGGTGCCACCAGCTTTGTTTCTTCTTCTTTTCTACCCCTTCATGGTTTTGTCCCTGAAGGGGGGAAGTCCCCACTTATCTCCTGCCCTTTCCAGCCTCCCCAGTGTGGTTTCTTCAGCCTCGCAAGAAGGGATGGCCATTTCTGTTTCTTCTCAAGGCATTTTTCCACCCACCCTCTCTGGCCCTGGTGGGAATTGTCAGCTTTGAGATAACGAGAAGGATGAATTGTCGTACAGGATGTTGCATGAAGCGCAAGTGCTATTTGCAGGCAACTTTAATAAGTAATAATAAGGAGAGAGAACTCCAAAGGAAGTAACCTGGTACAGCAGACAAGGCAGATTTATCAAGGCAGGGAGGAAATACTCCCCAGAAATGAATCTGGCATGAGTTCCTGCACACCAGTCCCACGATCCTGTCTGCCACCACAGGCTACTCTTATCTGAAACAGTCCAGTGTTTAAAATAGACTGGAAAATAAATAGTCTTCCAGCACGGCTGATCCTCCAGAGCCTGCAGTTCATCCCAGCAGCATTTACAGTTTTCTCTGGAGTGTTTCCGACATGTACTTCAAGACCTTCCAACTCTTTTCTCCTCCCCTGCTTGTGACATTAATGAACCTTTAGGGATTCTTAAAGCACGTTTTATGTGGATGTATTTTTAAGCAGGAGTAGGAGAGAGCAGTTCCCAGCCCGGGGTGGATGCAGAGTGGCTTTGTGAGGCGCACTCCAAACAGGAATCCATCAAGCTCCAGGGCTAAGTGTGGCTGCGGCAGCTCTGCTTGTGCGAAGTTGTTTAATGTTCATTGTTCACAGCTGTGTCACCCTCATGGAGTATTTTATTGTTTTTCCAGTTGTACTTAAACCCATCATTCATTATCCTGCCCAGCCAGCGAGTGCCTCACCTTTAATTGATGACACCAGACAAAATGCCTGGTTGAAGTTTCCAGTGTCTCCACCACAACTGGGGCTGGCTCCCTGCCACCCCTGACCTTGCCAGAGCAGCTCAGCCCCTGTGGGTGACCTGGAGGACAAGGGGGACACGGCCACCGGGAGCTCTGGTTCCCCATGGTGCAGCTCACAGGGAGCAGGGGCTGGAGCAGCAGACCTGGCAGAGGGCACAGGGTGTCCCTGGGTTGGGACATGAGCTCAGGCAGGGACACCCCAAGGGGCCAGGGGGCCACAAGCCACCCACTGGGTTGTGGGGAGGACCAGGCTGGGTGGCAGCAAAACCCCAGGGGTAAACCCTGCCTGCCTGGAGAGTGGGTGCCCAGGGCCACTGCCCTGCCTGGGCTGAAGCAGTGACGGGGCTGGCAGAGGCAGAGGGGATGCCCCGACAGCCTCAGCTCTGGCAGCAGTGTTGCCTCACACAGGTACCCCTCGCTGGCTCTCACAGCCCCCAGGTGGACCTTTTTGGCCAGCAGAGCCATTTCCCTGTGCTGTCCCTGCGTGCCAGGCTGGCCTGTCCCGTGTCCCACCCGGAGCCACCCCAATGCCCATCTGCCCCCAGGCCCGTACGTGACAACCTCACACGACAACCAACTGCAGTGACCAACAGCATTTGCTGGAAAAGAGCCTCTTTGGCAGGCAGGGAGGCTTTCCTGCTCTGTGTAAGGCCTGACAGACTCTACAGTAGTTAAAAGGGACAGCATTAAAGAAAAAGAACTTAAACAGCCCCAAAGTGAAGGGCCTGTAATTTATTTACTCCCCTCAATGAATGCTGGTTGCAAATCACTGTATAAAAATAACTCCTTTCTCCAACTTTTGATCTCTGATATTCCTGTATTTCCTTGGGGAAAATGTAAATCTATGAACTTATTACTAATGTTTCCTGTCCCTGACAGTGGAGCCAGTTGATATTTTACTTGAGAAGCTGGAGGAAAAAAAAAAGTAGCATAAACTTAATGACTGCAGACTGTTTCCAATCTTAGTTTCACTTTTCAGATGTAGAGTTTCCATCTTACAACAGGCAGAAGGAGATTTTTAAATAAAACATGATTTAACTTTAGCCAAACTTCCTCCTAGTGTTTATGCCTTTGGCTCGGGGTTTGATCCAGTTAAAGCTGGTTCCCTTTGAAGCAGCCCCGGCTCATCACTGCGCACCGTCAGGACGGCTTGGAAATTGTCTGTTCCGCTTCTGGATGCGGATTCCCCGGCTGCCCCGCTGCCCTCCTGCCCCGCCCTGCCTCGGGGAGCAGCACCCGGCTCCTGCTCACCCTGGCGGGCAGCGGGCAGAGCGGGCGATGCTGTGGAGGCACCTGCCCTAACCCTGCCCTGGCTGGCGTCCCCTCGGCTCTGCTGCGGCTCCTGGCCTGGCCGTGGCGAGCTTGGCTGAAAGAAGCAGCTCCGTGGCACTGCTGCCCCAGCCACGGTCCTTCTGTGACCCCAAAGCCAGTAGCTAGTGGGGAAGTGCAGGACAGGAACTCAGGGGCCCAAAAATTGTTCAGAAAGTGTCCAAATTGTCCCATTTTGCTGTGTTCCACTCCAAAACTAAACATATTTCTAGTTCACAACAGGTTTGGCTTGGAACTGCAAGCTCTGTAGTGGCAGCTCTGCTGCCCAGGTACAGAAAAACCTCCAAGCTTGTTCAGCTTTTTTCCTATTTCTGGATAGAAAAAAATCCCCCCGAAATCTCAGAGCAGAGGGAGATGACGTCCTGGCAGCCCTGGGAAGCTGCAGGCAGGCAGCCCGAGCCCGGCTCCTGCACAAACGGCCCCTTCGGCTTCTCCCTCTTGTCCCCACCCCGCAGAGCCCCGGGGCGGCTCCAGAGGGACCCTCGGCTGCTCTCCTGCACACTCTGCCCACCCTGCAACGCCCTGTCCTTGGGGCTGCCTGTCCCTGCCCGGCCCGGGCTGGGCGCTGGGGTGCGGGCACAGGGGCGGCCGTGTCCGGCCGTGTCCGGCCGTGTCCGGAGCGGGAGCGGAGCTGACGCCAGGCGGGGAACGCACCTCCCGCAGGGGCAATTCAGGCTCTGCTTCAACATCAGCCAAAACGCAGAGAATAAAAGGAACTTTAATGGGGTCTAAGTTGAGCTGTGCACCCTGGAGGATTCCCGGCTGCCTCTGTTCATGTCAGATAAACAGCCCTGTGACTGCAGTAATGTTTAACATCCCCTCTCATTATCTCTCTGGCATCCTGGGCTCCTGCAGGGATTGCAGCCAGGCCCCAGCCACGTCTTCCCCCAGTCCCCATCCTGCTAGCTGGGCTGCAGCAGCGCTAAGACAGCCATCCCACCGCTTTTGGGGCTGTGGTAGGAGGCAGTTGGAAACACCATGCTTTTATTTTCATTTCCCCTCAAGGTAAGTACAGTTCGGCACAAACCCAGCTCCCAGCCATGGCCAGCCCACGGGCACAGGGCCACAGCAGGCTCTGGCAGCACCCACGGGGTCCAGCACCACCCACGGGGTCCAGCAGCACCCGCAGCTCTGCACAGCCCCTGCCCCACGCCAGCCAGGCTTTCCTCCACTGATTCTCACATACCTAAATAGGCCAAAGAAGAGAAGGAAAAGCCCAGGGGAGGAAATGGCCCATCCCCAGCAGCCCTCAGTACACATTTCCTCTGCTGAGTGGCCAGGAAGGGCTCGAGTGGATAGTGGGGCCATCTCCATGCCAAGTCCTGGAGCTCTGGCTCCTATTCCTGTTTTCCAGCAGGGAGCCCACTCTGACCCACGGTGGTGCACGAAACACTTCAATGCCCAGGGCTTCGAGCACCCTTCTTACCATACCCACCCGGATCTGCAGTGGGAGCAGTCAGAGAGGCCCCTTTTCCAAGGCTGCAGGGTTGTGGTACAACCACACGTGAGCTCATACTGCAGCCCTGGAATTCCCTCCAAGGCCATAAAATGAGCTGTGAGCCTGACTCCGCTGGTTTGGGATGAGGGTGTGATTTCCCTGGAAGGTGTGGGACAGCAACCCGGGAAGCAGGGAGGTGTCCACCACGCTGGGCCCTCTCAGGAGAAGGCTGGGATGCTGAGGAGCAAAAGCAAAAATTACCCTCCTGGGTCCCAGCCACTGACCCTGGGAGCCACCATGACAGAAGCAGAGGAGCCAGGGTTCAGTGGGAGACCTGGGATGTTTGGGCTAATACAAACTGAGGCTCCTGCTGGGGCACTGGTCACTTAGAGAACTCAGGGGTTCACAGGCACTCCCTCTTCCCCCGCCGAGGGGGCACAGGGAACCACAAGGCATCCGAGGGGTTTTTGTATTTGCCCCAAAGTAAAATGCTGCCCGTGCAGGTGGAGCTGGGAGCAGTGGGTGAGCAGGGACCCCGCTGTGCTCGGGGGTCTGGCCAGGGTGCAGCCCCTACCCCAGAGAGCCCTGCTGCCAGGCCAGCCCTGCAGCCCGATGCTGACGTGAGTCGGAGAGCTGGAAAGTCTCCTACATACCAGCGTTAGCAGGAATGTTATTTACTGAGCGAGGGAGAGGTCTGACAGCGGAGAGCGGCTCTCGCCGGCTCTTCCCCATGTATGGATGTGGCCCGGTGTTACTCAGCAGGATGCGGCACAGACGAGGCACCGGCGCCGCGGGACAGCTCCCCTCGCGGGAAGCTGCAGGGGGACGGGGCCCCGAGCTGCCGGCCGGGCTCTCGGGGCTGAACAGCACCACTCACCTGCCCTGGGCGAGGGCCTGGCATGGCCTGTGCCACGGCTGCTCCCCGGGGTCCCCCCGGCTCAGCAAGACTGTAGAAGTGAGGGGACACAGGTGGGACGTGACCACCGGCACCAAGAGGCTGCCTTCCCTGGGAGCAGGATGAGAGGAGCATCTCACTGAGAAGAAACCCAAACCCACCCTTTCCCTTAATAAGCCCCGTTCAGCTCAAAGCAAATATTTTTATAAAAGTGGGATTTCACTTCCCGTTTGTATTTCTGACGTTTGTTGAACACTGACAGCATGTTCAAAGGGAAACACTATTTCCCGAACCTGTGGACTTTTCCCAGCCCCAGCGTGGCCCCGGGGAAGCCCGTCCCTGTCCCTCCTGCGGCCGGGGCTGCCCGCAGGTGGGGGATGCCCACCATCCTCCAGCCTCCCTCCTCCCGCTCGGAATCTTCATTGGTCATGGAGGGGGCGGATTCTCCTGAGTCACGGGCACATCCGAAGACCCTGCTCTTCTCCCCGAGGGCTTCAAAGGCTTTGCAAACGGGAAGATGTGCAGCCCCAGAGTTAAGTCAACAGAGCATCCTTTGCCGGGGAGGGACGAGCATGGGCGGTGCGCGTCCCAGCCGCCCTAAAAGCCTGGCTGGTGTCCACTGTGCACGGACAAGCAATTAAACACAGGCACTTTTCTTGTCCTGCGTTCCAATTCTGCTCTTTCCCCCCTTTTGCATTCTCTCACTGCTTCCCCGGCACCATCGTCCCTGGGCTGCTGATATTCCTGGAGCAGCCCCAGCCGGCACCGGCAGCAGGCGGGAAGGGAGAAGCGATGGAATTATTCCTGAGCAGGAGGCACTGTGAGGGTGGCTGAGCAGATGCGAGCGTGTTTCCCAGAGGTGACTGGCCGGGGAAGTTCAGCGTGACTCATGAGCTTCCCCGGGCTCTGAATCGCAGCATTGTGCTGAGAAATCACAAACCCGCTGGCACCGTCCCGGCACAGCAACATCCCTCCTGGGTGCCCAAGCCACCGCAGCCTCCTCGGAGCCCCGAGGGGAGCGATCGGGGGAGGGAAGCAGCAGCTTCTCCCGAAGCGGACGCCTCCTCCGAGGGCCAGGCTGGGCGCTCAGAGCTCTCGACCAGCTCCTTTAGAACGCCTCTCTTTTCCTTGGCACCCTGGGCAGCAGTCGCACGGCGCAGGCAGCCGTGCATACGTGTGCTCCCTCAGCAAACAAGTCGGGGAAAAAAAGAAGCCCAAAGGAGCCTTCTCGCGGCGCCCCTCTGCCAGCACCACACCTCCCCGCGTGCCGAGTACACAGTTTATTTTCCTTCCCATTAAAGTCTCCCCACCAGCCTGGCTCTGGGAAACTCAATTTATGCGCAGAGCCCTGGGTGTTATTATTGCTAGCGGGAACAGAGCGGGGCAGTCAGCGCGGAGGCGGCCCCGGCAGCCGAACAAGCCGCTCTTTGGTTTCGCGACGGCAGCGCCGAGCGGGGACGGGAAGTCCCCGTGCAGACAGAAAGTCTGGGGCTCCGCCGCCACGGCCGCGGCCACCGCGGGGCCGGCACGGCGATGGGGGGCTCGGGGGCTGCAGTCCCGCCGGGCAGACCGAAGGAACTGGGCTGAGCCAGGGCCGGACCCTCGGGCTAGCGCTCCAGACAGAGCACTGGCCCCCTCCTGCGCACCCTGGGATAACGCCGGGGCTCTCCGCGGCATGGAGCCACCCTCTGCCAGCTGGGCACAGCACGGCACAGCTAAAAAACTGGGAGGCTCACAGGGTGGAGGGATGAGAGAAATGCTCTGAGCACCCCCAAACCGTGGCCTGTCCCAGTGAATGCCCTGGGGACCAGGACCTGAACACAGGGCAGATCCATGCACGGGGCATTCCCAGCACTGTGCCAGGTGTTTTCCAGCTGCTTCTGTGTGCCTGAGCTGGCTGCACCAGTACCTGCTGTACTTTCCCCCAGCAAGGCTGGTGCACTGCAGGGAAAACCATGTTCCTGCTTCTGCACGGGATCCCCCCTGGCCTCCACCACCTCCTTCTACCCACCCCTCTTCTACACCCGTTTTATGTGACCTCAGACAAGCTAAATCCCAAATGCCTGGCGTGAGCAGGAGGTGACCTGCCATCCCCACAGCTGGTTTTTCCTTGCTCTGCAAGGTTACAATAGCTCCTTGTTCCTCCCTGCGCCCCACTCCTCTCCTGTATCACATCCTACACGACCGCTTTGCAGTGACCTCATCCTTCTTATTTTCCATGCCTCCTGCTGAAACCAAGGCCACACTCTGTGTCCCAGCCTCTGCCCCATGCTGTCTCCTGGGGGTGCTGGATGGGAGGGGGTCTCCAAGTGCTGTCCTGTCCCCCTTGCCCCAGCACCCTCAGGGACTCACACAACCGGAGTGCAACCTGGGGAGGTTTGCAATCCTGGCTAAAGGACCATCTGTGAAATCCATTTGCAGCTTTTTCCTGTATTTTTAACCCCTTTATCCCCACCTAGCCTCAGCCTGCCCTGAAAGCCTGAGCAGCCCATACCAGCTCCAGCCTTTTCCCTGGGGCACACAGTGACTCTGTAGGGTGCTGCCCTGCAAGGGACCTCACCCCAGATGTATTTGCTGTCAGACACCTCTTCTATTTCACAGACCAGAAATGCCTTGGCAATCCATGCCTCAAGGCTGCTTGGTGGCCCTGCACGTGGGGCTGCTCTTGGCCAGGTGGTTTAGGACAGCTTGGTATCTCAGGGTTATTTTGGCTTCTCAACAGGCTCCATTTCCAGGGCACAACGTTTTTTCTTATTGGGAACCTTTCCTGGGCCCTCTCTGCCCCCCGTCTCTTTCATGTGGTGCTCACAGGAGCCTGGTTTGCATGAAGCAGGGGAAATCACCAAAGGCTTTCCTCCCCTGGGGCCTGGGACCTTCACACGCAGCCGGGCTGTGGTTAGCCAGAAGAAAACATTTGTGGTAGCCCAGGGCTGGTGAGAAACCAAGAAAGCTGTCCACTTCTGGCCGTGTTCCTCCAGCCCAGGCTGCCACCCTGGGGAAAGGACTGCCCAGCTGGACATTACGCCAAATCCAGTCTACACATGGGCTGAAGGACAATGACAGGGACAGGGCCAAGCCTCCTCTTGGGTGCCACTCACTCCGTTCCTGCACGCCTGGAGGAGCCTCTTGAGTGGCACACGCACCCGAGTGCCACACTGCCTGTGGCTGACAGTGCCTCCAGGAGGGTGACAGTGACCCTGTGGCACAGTGACCCCCTGGCAGGAGCTCCAGGACATGATTGCTCACACGCTGGCACAGGAGCAGCTGAAAGCTGCTTGCCTTTGAGCTTCCCACTGAAATAGGACCTTCCTCTTTTTCTGCCCCACTCAGGCACCACCTGGGGAGGGAAGGCCTTGGTTGCCACAAGGGCAGAGCAAACCAGACCGGACCAGGCAGGACAGAAGCACCATCCCAAGAACTACACTCCATCTCTGTGGCAGGGGTGCCCCAGGGCAGCAGGACCTTGCTGGGGAGATGCTGTATAAAACCTGTGCAGAACCCCTGTGCTGGTGGGTTGCAAACTCAACGATGTTGCAGGACTGTCCCCGTGTCACCAGGGGAGGCAAACACGGAATCTCTCCTGTGTCCCCCTAGCTAACTCTTCTGAGACTTTCATATTTAAAGCCAGGAGGCCTTGGGAGCCACACAAGCAGTGGGGGTCCACCTGTGACCCCACCTTTTGCTCCTCAGCTGGTGCTCTCCAGGTGCCCATTTGTGCAGCCAGAAGCCGGGGGAGATGTTTTGCTGAGGGCGTCAGCCTTGGAGCAGGGTGGCACATGGCTACGAGCACCAGCATGAGCTCACGTCTGCCGGCAGCGACACAGCCTCAAGTGCCTTAAGTAGGTGTTGAAAATTAGGAGTTTCTTTCAAGAAGCTCTGGGGTGGGAGGCTGTGATTGATAGTGTGCTGTGAGCTGCCGGCTGGGCACCGCTGCTGCTGGCCTCGGGGGTGCCGGAGGGGGCTGGGGCTCGGGGGCTCTGGGGGGCACAGGGTTCTCCCCATGGGCACAGCTGGGCACGTGGCCACTGAAATGTTCCTCGGGCCCTCACGACCCCAATGTGGGGCTGGGGAGGAGAAGGCAGAGGTGCCTCCACATCAGAGGTTTGGCACTGCACGCCCCGTGGGAGGTGGGTGGCCACGCTCCTCACTCCTGTTCCATGAGCTCCAGAGCCCAAGAACTGCCCCGAAACTTGGATACGAGTACTCCTCCATTGCCTGTGGTGGTGTGTCCTCAGGAGGCTCCATAACAAGAGCTTCCTCTGCTGCTAGAGTTGTTTGGGGTTCACGGGTGATGCTCACAAGATGTCCCTGCCTCACTCACTGCCAGGTCCCCACTGTGGTGACTGTGTTTGGCTCCTTGCCTCGGGTTCCCCCAAACACATGAAGAAAACCAGCCCCTTCCGAGGTGGTGCTGCCTCAGCAAGTGTCTGCCAGAAAGGATGACAGGGTTTTCCTCCGAGGGCAGGGTTTGGGTTGGACAGGGATGTGGTTAATGTGCTCTCAGGGAGGTGGCAGGGACCCCTGCTCAGCCCAGACTCTCACCTGGGGCTTGGATCACAGCCAGGAGAGGTGAAAAGCAAAGGTGAGAAATGCAGAGCGCAGAGCCCCTGTGAGACGTGGTGTGTGGCAGGATCAGACCTTCCCCTGGTGTTTCACACAGCAATTCCCACATCCAGCCGGCAGCTGCAGGTGCAGGTCCTGTCACACCGGGGGACCGTGGTTTGCAGGGTGGCGGGATCCCCTGCCCTTGCAGAGCGCTGGGGAGGCGGCGATGTGCCGGGGGAGGATGCCAAGGGAGAGTCATTCCCCACGCCGGGCCAAGCCTCGGGATTTCTGGGCTGTTTTCCACGCGTTTCCGTGCGCTGGAGCTGTTGGCTCGCAGCGGGACAGCGCGGGCTGTTCCCCAGCCTCGGCGCCTGGCTGCAGCGCGGGTGCTCCACAGCCAAGAGCGCTCCCCGTCCCCTCCTGTCCCGTCCCCGTCCGCGCCGCCGCCCAGCCCGAGCTGCGCTGCTAACAGCGCTGTGCAGGACACGGTGCCGCTCGCCCGGCCGGGGCCGGGTAACCTCGCAGCAGGTGCTCCGGACAGCCCGCGGGCTCCCTGCTCCCCCAGGGCTGCGGCTCCGGGCCCCCTGCCCGAGGCACAGCCGGAGGAGCATCCCCTGCCTCGGGCAGTGCCGCTGAGGCTGCGCTCGGGGCTTCTTCACCTCGGAAATGCCTCGTGGCCAGGAGTGCCCCGCATTGTGCCCCCGCATCGGCTTTAAATGGGGGTTCTGGGTGTTACCCTCTCCTCGTGTGCTGCAGGCGCTTCGGAGTGAGCGCTGCTGCCAGAGCTGGCAGGAGCTTTTTAAAGAAATTTTGTTTCTTTAGAAAGAAAACTGCAATCAATATGGTGGGGAAAAGTGGATTCTGATTCATTTCTCTTCTTGAAAATATGCCCCCACCATTGGAGGTCTGTAAAAACATCTCATTTTTTCCAAGTCCCAATGATCTCTTTTTTTTTTCCCATGAAACATAAGCTAATTAAATGAACTTAAAAACATTCTGTATGTTCAAAGTGAAAACAAAATATTTCAGAAGTGTCTGAATGAGGGTGGAAGAAGTGACCAAGGCTGATCTAATCCAGGACTTGGGAATAAGCCTTAAAATTTCATTTCCCCCAGATTTTGAAGCAGAATTTTCAAAACCTCTACTGATCTTCCATGTGACCAACTGACCTGGGTGTTACAGAGGATATTTGGTGTCACTTGCACTGCTCTGAAGGTACCAGGCTGAGCAGAGTGGGCGCTGCCAGAGACCAGGGACTAGTGTGTCAGGGTCAGGGCCAAAACGTGGCACCTGAGGCCACCTCTGCAGGGCTGGGGTTGGGGCAGCAGCTGCCTGGGGTCGGTGAAGGAGGTGGGGGTGTGTGGCAGGGGGGTATTGGGGTTCCCTGGGACACTGGGGTGCTCAGGCAGCGGGGTGCAGTCCCTGGTCCCTGCTGGTGTGGGTGAGGAGCAGCGTGGGGATCCCAGGGAGCTGCTGGGCCCCGTGCTGGCTGTGCTGGCTCGTTGTGTTACCAGCAGAGATGCCCTGCTGGCGGATGTTTTGAGGGCCAGCCTGGATAAAAGATGATTGTAAGTGCCGCCCAGGCTTGACACTGTTTATTAACAGACATTTTATTGCGACACCTTGGGCCCTTTCCAGGGAGTTGTAGTGCAGCAGAGAGCTCGATGGAACAGGCTCTGGAGCAGGTACCTGCCCTCCCTCTGGGCTGCACGGGCAGGGGCAGGGCTGTGCCACAGCCCCACAGCACCTGGCACTGCAGGCAAAGCTCCTGTCTGAAACTCCAGGTTTGTGGGGAGCGGAAGCAAAGACCCCGTGCCTTGAGCTTATCCCCCCAGACCTCTCCCCACAGTGACAGCCCCACTGGGAATCTCTGGGTGCTCCAGTGCTGCCCACAGCCAGGCTGTGGTGCCTTCATGGGCCCCAGTCCCATGACCAGGTGGGTGACACCTGCTACAATACACACTCCAGCAGGTCAGAATAGAGCAGATTTGGGGCTTTCCAGGCCTTTCCAGCCCCCTCGTCCCACATGCATTTATCCACCAGGTCAGAACACAGGAATGGGAACCCAGTGTTGGCCTGGGCTGTCCAGAGGGACAGGTCAAAAGGAGCTAATTCCAGTGGGGAAGGGATGGATCCCACCTGTGAGGACCCTCCCATCTTTGCTGGTTGAGATAAACATCCTAATAAACATGGGCTGACGCAATTATCACATGCAGGGAGACACCAGCNGAGGGGTGTGGGGGGCCAGGGGCCTTGGGGACCTCCAGATCACCCTCCCTGCCGCCCTGTTAATATCCAAAGTGGCTGTGATAAGAAGCAGTTGCTGGGGCCGCAGGTGGGAAGGTGTCAAGTCGTACACACGGAGCTATAAACAGTGCGTGCCCATAAACCAGATCAAAGCAGAAAGAGTTTATTTTCAGAAGGTCTGCTTCCTCCACAGAGCCTGGAGACAAAGAGCTTTTGGGGGAAGGGGGGAAGGAGAGGGAGGAAAAAAGGGGGAGAGTTAGAGGAGGGGAAAGGATCGAGTTGGCCGCGCTGATTTCTGCTGGGAGGATCTCACACTCTCAGCAATGTGAGCAGCTGCCCTGAGGGGTGCTGGTTGGATCTGGCAGGTTCAGTGGGTGTGAGTACCTGGTGCCCAGGCCGTGGTGGTGGCTCAGCCTCCTGCAGTGTCCCTGGAGCAGCTGTGCCCCGGGGGGTGCAGGGCTGTCCCCCCAGGGCAGAGCGGGCTGGGCTCCTATGGGCAGTGAGGACAGGGCTGAGCCGTAAGTCACAAGCCCTTCAGCAAACTATTGTGAAACCTTGTTGGTTTGCAGAGCCTGTCCCTACCCTCCAGCCCCCAAATCAGGGCTCAGCTACTGGAACGCTGTGGGGGGAAGCGGGTGCCCACCTGCTCCTCGGCCAGGGAGTTTGTGGTCTCTGCAGGTAGGAGGAGGAGGAAACTCAAGAGGGGGAAGGCAGCCACATCAGGTTTGCCGGCAATTGGAGCCCAAGAGGTCAGCGAGCAGATGTTGGGGCTGCACCAGGAGCGTGTTAGCTCGGAGGTGTCTGTATCCTGTGCTGCCCGGGCTCGCCTCGCCCACTTATTTAGACACAAAATTCCCTTTCACACTGACCGACCCTGAAATGAGCCAGATGAAGCTGTTTGAGACAGACTTGTTCAGTCTGGGTTCTAGATAAAGATAGGCCTCTGAATCTCCTCATCCCCCAGTGCAGCTGGGTGCTATTGCTGCAGACTCCCACCGCAGAGAGTTGCCAGGGCATTTGTCCCTCCTTCACACCGATGCTGATGGGCTCAGCTGGTCAGATCCTGACCACAGCTCTCCAAGGGGAGAGCAAGAGCTTCGGGGTCTGCTCCAGCCCCACCAGCACATTGTTTCCAGCAACGTTTTGGTTGCAGAAAGCACCAGACCCGCGTGCTCCCTTGTGCTTTCACACCCTAGTCCCTCCCAGCAGGCAGGGTGCATCCCAGGGGAGCAGCCCACGTCAGGAATGGGGTAACATCTGCTCCCAAACTGCCAGCCCCTCCTGCGTGCTGCCCGCCCTGCTGTGCTGCCAGCGTGTCCCGTGGCCGTGCCAGGGCTGTGCCTGCAGTGCTGCAGGGCATGTGGCCCTCGGTGGTTTTCTTAACCAGCCTTGCAAAGGGCAGGCACAGATCTTTGGGAATGTCATGCTGGGTCTGTAACAGATTTTGCCCCGTCCCAGCAGCACGGGAGCTGCTGTGCTGACCCCACAGCCCTCTGCCTCTCCTGGGGTGGGGTATGCTGGCCCCTGCCTTGCAGGGCTCCCTCCCATGGGCCTTGGGTTTAAGCCACAGCAATTAAATGCCTAGGATTTTCCAGGATTGCTTTTCCTGCAGCCCCCAGCAGCTTCCTGTGCCTGTCTTCAGGGTGAAGTAGGAGTATTGGGTTCACTTTCCCCGGGAAGGCGGCAGCACCGGTCCCACACCACACTGGCAGCACCTGCTGCTGTGCTGACCGTTACCTTCCCATTCACAGCCACGGCGAGGGAAACACATTGCACGGCCTTCAAGGGAAATTTCGCTCTGGTTTGCACAAATATTTATCCCACCTGTTTCCTGCCTGGGCCAGCTCTGGGCCCGGAGGACGCAGTGGGTCACAGGCAGCAGGGTGGAGGAAGCGGTGGGGAACCGGCTCCTTCTCACACAAAGACCTTTGCTCTGCAGGGCTGTGTGGTTTGCAGCCGCCGTTCCCCTCCAAAGGAGGGCCACAGAGAGGATATCTGCAGGGTGTCCCTGCGTTTGCAGGGGAAGGGCAGGGCGAGGGCATGGGGTGCTGCATCTCTCAGCTGCAGATGTAAAAGCCCCCCACCTTGTCTTTGGTTTGTTTTCACCCACACCGGAGCATCTCTGGGGAAAAGTGAACAGACTGGGAAACCATCATGTTTTCCCGACAGAGCGTTTCTAATGGCTGTCACCAGTCTGGTTTTAAATGTCCCTGTCCCTTCATCTTGAAAGGGCCGTTCTCCGAGCTGAAATGGCTTGGACCTGAAGTGGTCGTAAGCCAGCCCAGCCTGGATCCCCTCCCCTCCCCATCGTGCGCTCCGTCTCCTGTGGAAATGGCCGGCACGGACACCTGCAGCTGGTCACCGCCAGCCCTCGGTTCGATGGTGCAGAGGAGGCGCAGCTCCCCGGCACGGAGCTGCGGGGATGGCGCGGGCACCCGGAGCCGCCGGTGCAGCGGCAGGCGCCGCACCCCCGCCAGCCGCGGGACACCGCCCTGCTCAGGAAATCCCTGGCCACGGAGCCGGGCGCCGGGAAGGACGGCCGTGCTATTCTTACCCTCGCTCCTCGCCTCCCTCCCGGGCTGGCTGCGGGAGACAGGATGGGTTGCATGGCTCCGACCCTGCGCTGCGCACCGTGCGCGGCGGCGAAGGCGTGAGGAGCTCGGCTCCGGGGTGTCCGCCCAGTCCCATCCCTAAAATTAGCTCCAACCATCCCGCAGGCAGCTGTTTCCAGCACAGCCCCAGCTCCCTCCGGGGGGCTGCTGCAGCCCTCCCCCACCTCCCAGTTTCCCCCATCATCGCCGCGTTTCTCCTCTTCTCCCAGCCAGCCCATGATTCATGCGCACGGCTCATGGAGCCTCCCTGGAAAGCCCCGAGGAGCGGCTCAGGGACACATCTGCGGACCGCCACTGTCGCCACTCGCGCCGCCGGGCCGGCCAGCACCTGCCCCGGGGCAGCATCGTCACCTTCCTGCGCCCACGCCATCGCAGCTTCCACCCTGCAAAGCCGTGCCAGCCGGAGGCACCGTGCCGGGCGGGATGCTGGCAGGAAGGGTTTGACTCATGCTGGAGTTAATGAAAACAAAACCGCAAATAAATAGCATTCGCACCGTTTCCTTACCGGAACGGGCCCCTGTTTCCTATGCCGGTGCTCCTCGGGGTGTTTCACCTACAGGGAACTGACCCTGCTGCCATGGAACTGCCTCTGGGGCCAGACCTGCGCCAGCGAAAGCCCTTCCCGAGTTTATCCTCGGCTGAAGGAAGCGAAGGTAGCGGCTGCACTGGAGTCCCTGTGCTCGGTCGCTGCGAGCAGCCCCCAGACCCGAAGGGTTTAATCACAAACCTGAACCCCAGCCTGGCTTGGTATTCTGGCAACATCCAGCCATGCTCAGTGGAAACCTGGATGCCATTAGGGGCTTACCTGGGCTGAGTTTTGAGTGAGACAAAAACTCTGTGAGTTTTGCTGTTCCTTGGGAAAACATTTTGATTTTCAGCGGGAGGGGAGCACACCGGTTTTACAGGGTGGGTTACATCCCTGCTGCCCGCTGCGCCCCTACAGCATCCACAGCCAGCACCTCCCGCTGCCCGCGCTGGGCCCGGCCAGTCCAGCCAGTCCCTGTCCTTTTGGGTCTGTAATCCATGTCCGCAGCTCCCCGGGGAACGGGCGGGGCTGGGGGATGCTGAGGCGCTTGCGGCGGGGCGGGCAGCTCCACACCCTCAGCGGGATGCTGCTCTTCCCCAGAACCACATCACAGTGTGGATGGAGAACAGGAATCAGGATTCAGGGTCGGCTTTTCCCATCCTTTGCCCTAATTTCCCAGGTAATTTATTTACCACTTAAAAAAGACTGGATGAGACTCTGACGGCAGAAATGCCCACGGTGCGCTGTGAGAGCAGCCTGACCCAGGGTGGGCTGTCCTGGATCCAGGCTCCCTCCAAGCCCCTTTTCTCTAACCAGCGGGGGAAATCAGGTGACTGGGCGTGCGTTTGCCGCGGGTGTGACACAGCCAGCCAGCCCTACTGTCCGAAGCCCCTGCCGAGGATGCTCTCGGTCAGGGCTTCTCTGAGCCTCTTCCCAGGGCCGCACAGCCGCTGCCAGCGGTCCTGGGCAGCAGCAGCCCCCGGGAGATGCTGGAGAGCCCCAAGCGTTTCCTGCTGAGGCAGCACATTGCCAGAGGGAGGAAAGGTCGTGGCGCTGGGGCTGTCCTGGTTTCCGCTCCCGCTCCCAGCTCGGCTCTCAGCTGCCGCAGCTTCCTCTGGCTCCTGCCCAGCCTTTGCAAGGTGCAGCCCGAACCTGGCACCGGCGGTGGTCCTGCTCACCGGCCCCTCACCCAGGGCGTCCCACCCACGGCAGCAGAGTCTGGTTATTTCTCCCGTGGGTGATTCGGGTGCTGGTCAGGCACAGCTGCACAGGGCGAGCGGTGCCGGACGAGAGTAGCCTCCCGGCTTGTCCGGTGACACACAGCCCGGCGGGGACAGAGACGAGTCACTTCCCTTCGCTTCCCCCCTCTGTCCTTAGTGAAGCTCCTCGACCGCCTTTCCCACTCAGCTCCCACGGTGGGGGTTGCCGGCCAGGGCTGGCAGGTGATGGGATGATGGAGGGGAGGAGGTCTTCCTGTGGCACCACAGGGATGCTCTCTTCTTCCCGTTCCTATACTGCCATTTATATAAAATGGAATTTTGTACCATCCAAATGACCACGTCCATGTCATATATTGCATTCACAATGTATTCAGCACATCATTTAAAGGAAAATGTGAAGCAGAAGTATCCAGTACAGTTCTCAGTATAAAAATTGAAGCAAAATTAACCAAAACAATCATGTGGAAATGAAACTTTGAAGCTTATTTAAAAAATCAGTCGCAGACCACATTGTGCCAAAACCCCCATTAGCATGAGTCATTTCAACTCTCCTGCAGGGAAAAAGCACCGAAATGCTCATGCCCTGGTGGAGTGTTTCACCCCTGACTGCCCAGGCAGGTGGGTCCCAGCACCCCAGAATTTCCCCTCAGAGCCCAGGGCACCAAGGGAGAAGAAACCCAGGTCAGACCCACTTATCATCCCTGGCCAGTGATTGAATCAGCCACAGGTTTTTCTTGTGTTTCCAAGTATTGAATTTCCCTGGAGCTCAATTTACTCCCAAAGTCCATTAGTGTCACAGGTTTTAATCGTAGTTTTATACGAGGTTACAGTGAAGTAGGGGCTGATAGTCCCTCGTGGTCCCTGCAGGTGGGTGTGTGCAGGGGCTGCCACGGGACCCTGGCTGCTGCTGGGTTAGCAGGAGGGTTTATCTCCCTGCTCTTATCACCTGCCTCTCTCACGGGCAATCAGCCAGGAGCCCGACCTTCTGCAAATGGGGGATTTAATAATCTTTGCAAGCAGAGGAGCCGAGGTGGGAGGGCTGGTGGGTGCCCACAGCACACGGCCCCCGGGGCAGGTGAGCAAAGGCAGCCAGGGGCTCTGCGGTGGGGGCCCAGGATGGACCCGTGGTGGAGGGTCCCATCCCCTCCCCAGGCAGGGAAACTGAGGTACACACGGCCCCAGACCCCCACCCCAGGTGAGCCTGTGCCAGGAGCTGCTGTGGGATCACACGGCTGCCCCCAGCCAGGGCTTCAGCTCCATCTTCCTGGGGGGAGAAAAGGACTCACCTGAGATTCTTCAGCACTCAGAACGTGTTTACTTTGGCTGTGGGTTAATATTTATGGGTTTACTCATCTGATAGAGAGATCAGGGGCAGAGCTGGCCCTGGACAAAGACGTGATAGGTGTGCTCCTCCCTGTTTCAAAGCCTTCAGCCCCAGCAGCAGCACGAGGCTGCCCCTCATTATCAGCAGCCAATTAAAGCATCTGAAATTCAGGCTGAACATTTTTGCACATTTTTCCATCAAACCTCCTGCCTGCTTTGGGAGGAGGTGCTGATGCTGTGCCTTTCCCAGCATTCCTGCCCGAGCACACAGGAGCAGGACGAGCAGGCTGGAGAGGAGGAGGGAAGGAGCTGCCACCCTCACAGCCAGGTCGGGGCTGCACCTGCAGGGAAGGACAGACCTTGCCCAAAACATCCTGCCCAGCTGTGCCTGGCAGTGGCCGTGCCAAGTTCAAGCTCCTGGCTGTCCCCAGCCATGCTCTGCAGGCTGAGCAGCCCCTGCTGCTCCTGTCCCTGTCCCCATCACCCTCCCCTGATAACTCAGGGAACAATAGCGGCAGGGCTCAGGGGGCCAAACGGGTAAACCAGGGGAGGGATGCAAACAAACACAGCCAAAAGGGCTCCTCCAGGCCCAAGGCCAGGCCCCTTCCACGGATTAGGTCCCCTTGTGCTGGGGTGAAGCAAGTGTTTACCAAAGCCCTCACTGTCGGTCCCAGCAGCCCTGTTTGCAAGGAGGAGCTGCGTGCACCCTGCGTGGGATGGGGCCTCTCCCTGCCTTTGCTCCCCATCTGTACCCGGGTGCCAGCAGGACCTGGCTTTACTCCTGTGCCAGGACTCTGTGCCTGGCTTTACTCCTGTGCTTCACCTGCTCCGGTGGAGGCTGGAGGGGCGCGGGGGTGGCACCCCATGAAGAAGGACTTGCCTACCCCTCCAGTTGCTGGCCAAGGCTGCACTCGTCACCGGGCTCACACTCCGAGGGGCTGAGCATCCCTTTCCTGCACAGCCCATCACCTCCACCCGCCCCTCATCCCCACCAAGACACAGGCTGGCTCTGTGCTCTCTCCCTGCCCTCTCTTGGCAGACAGTTTGCTGACATCTTGTAGCCAAAAAGCAGGTTGATTTGAATTTTCCATGGATGGCTCAGAGTCACGGATAATTCATTATTCACACCTCTCTAATTAAGCTGCTGCCCAGCAGGCGAGGCAAGGCTGAGAGCAGCCACATGTCCCCTGGCCAGGGCAGGTCAGCAAGGTCCAATGTGGCTTGAGTTTGGGCTGTGGTGTTGCTCACCCTTTGCTACACAGGGGACACAGGGCTGCTTTGATAAGCAAGATCCCGGGGCTGGGAGGTCTGAGAGCAGCGCAGAGGGAAGGGCAGCAGCCTTTTGGGAATGTTTTTCCAAACCTGGAGCCCAACTCCAAGTCCTGCCAGAGCCTTTCTGCTCCCGAGGAAGGGCTGGACGTGGCACTCGAGCCGAGCAGTCGTTCCTTGCCCGCAGAAGGAGCTCACGAAGCCCGCAGCCCGTTCCCCGGGGCTCTCACTCGCTGCCTTTGGCACCGAGGCTGGTCCCGCTGCAGTCACAGCCGCGGCTGCTCTGCACGCTGCCATTCCAGCCAGCCGGGGAAGCAGAGGAGCAGGGCAGGTGAGGGATGGTGTGAGCACAAGGCAGCTCCGAGCGGGGACAGGGGCAGTAGGATGAGCTGGGTGGGCACTTTGCCCCAGAGCATCCCCAGCCGCCGGCCCGCGGGGCTCCGGGCGGGGCGCCGGGGGGATGTGAGTTCCCAGCCCCGCTGATGAGAACTCCAAATGCAGTCGGTGGGCTGCTCTGCAGGCAGCTCTGCGCCGCGAAGGCAGCCAGGGCCATTTTAATCATTTCCAGATTTGTGTGGGAGGTCAGGGCCCTGGGGTGCTGCTCCATGTCAGTTTTATAAACACGGCAGTTTTTCCAGATGGTCTCTGGCTCCAGCCTGGCTAGCAGGTTGATTGGGCCAGACCAAAATAACAACAGGTGGAGAACAGGCTATGACTGCCTGACGCTATCTCCTTTTTCCATCTATTCCCCAAATGATTTTTTTCTTTGCAGAAAACAATTAAGTTTTGCAGGGGCAGGGGTGGGAGCAGTGCTGGGCTGGGAGCTGAGGCCCCATGCCTTCACTGCATGTGTAAGAGCAGCATCTGCCGTGGCTGGTGCAGCCAGGACAGGGCCAGGACCGGGCTGGATCCTCGCTCGCTGCCGGCAGAGACTCTGCTGGGCTTCCAAGGGCTCGGCAGTTCTGCAGCTGGAGGATTTTCCTCCGTCCGCCCGAGGGCTGCTTGAGTCAGCACACCCGTTGCACACCAGCAGGCTCCTTCATCCCCCAGCCTTTTTTTCTTCTGAGTTTTACAGCTAAATTATTTTTTTTATCTTTTCCATTAACTCCCGAGGAAATTCAGTGCCGAATGGGCACTGTGGGAGCAGGCTGCCTGCACCCCTCACTTCCAGGGCCAAGAGGGAGCCCGGCATCCCAAGGTGCTCTGTGGGTGGCCAGGGTCCAGCTGAGGCTGCTGGATCTGGTGCTTACCTGACACTGCCAATCCACCAGGACTGCTCAGAGCAGCTCCATCCCCTCCTGCTGAGGACCGTGGCAGGGCTTCCAAATGGGTGCTCAGAGCCCCAGGGCTGAAAAACCGAATGGCACAAATCCCAGCTTTGTCTTTGCCCAGGAGCAGGGCGGTGGCAGCTCCAAGCCCCTGTCCCTCGCTCACCACCACCCCTGCAGCAGTGGGAGCAGCCCTGGCTCACTGGGCACAGCTGCCCAGCCCCAGGCAGAGCTCATGGCACGGAGATGTCTCTGAGGCTGAACGATGGAAAAGCCACGGCTGGGCACTGGCAGCGAGGGGAGCTGCTCGCACATAGAGAGCTCTTTCACATTTCCCACTTGCCTTCCTGCTAATGTCTCTCCACAGGCCAAATTGTCCCATACAGGGGATGGAGCTTTGGCCAGAGGTAGTAAACTGGTTGTGGGCATAAATGAAGAGTTGCATGTGCAGCCCTGCACACGGAGCCCAGCACAGGACCCTCCCTGCACTGCGCCTCGCCCCACGCACTCCACAGCCCTGCACGGGCACGGGGCCGAGCTGAGCACACACAGACTGGGGGAGGAAGGGGGAGGTTTCCAAGGGCTCTGCTCACAGGGAGGTTTCACACAACCAAGGGGACATAGCCCACCATCCCATCTGTGCTCCTGGTGCAGGTCTGTGTCCACCTCCAGCATCCAAAATCCTCAGCAGCATCCCCTCCTCTCTCCATAGCACCAACCTGGCATCACACATCTTTATTTCCTAAACTCAGGCCAAACCTTAATTGGCCCAGCCCTGTCTCTGTGTGACAGCTGGCTCTGACACCTTTCTTCAGCCTGCCCTGATTCCTTCCTATGGAAGGAATTTGCTCCCGCACACCAGCTCCAAGGATTGCATGTCCCCCTCTGCTAATTGCACAATCCCAAAGTAAATCTCTATCAAAGGCCTGCTCTGCTGCAATTTAGCATTTAAGTCCAATTTATTCCATGGCTATTAATGGACAAGAGACTCCATCCCATGACCAGCACAAAGCACTGGCAGGCGAAATGCAGCCAGGCAGGGAAAGCAGCTTGGGCACGAGCTGGAGGCTTGGCCAGCGTGACGTGCTCGAGGTGGGGGGACCCCGCTGCAGGAATCAGAGCCAGGGTGTCCCTGGGGCACTGGGTGTGTGCCCAGCGGGGCTGGGGGTGTCCCTGGGGCACTGGGTGTGTGCCCAGCGGGGCTGGGGGTGTCCTGCCCCAGGCAGGCAGCAGCCTGTTCCCAGCCACCTCTGGTAGGAAAGCAGGGGATTAGAAAGACCTCACCCTGTTTCCATCAGCTCCTAAAATGGAAGTTTGGAGCACTGGGCAGTGGGTCTGGACAGTTTTACTCTTGCAGGCAGGTAGGCAGTGAATCTGGAAACCCTCTGCGTGGTGGGAGCGGTGGCAGCAGTGCAGGGACTCACCTCCCCCAGCCCTTTGTTTAGGAATCCCATTTCTGCCATGTCTAAATATGCCCTAATCCTACAAACACTTCCCCTCCAGGAGAAGGAACAGACCTTAGGCTGATTTTTCTCTGCAGCTCTTTGAACACACCTGAAACCTTGGGATAATAAGGAATGATTTGGCTCTGGCACATTTTCCCCTTGGAGCTTACCTTCCTTTCCATAGCTTGAAGGTGTTACCAGCCCTGTTTGAAGGTGGAAAACTGGAATTGTGTTTCAGTGATGGAGGAGGCCTGGTCTGAGCACTCTCACTGCACGATGCCAAGGGCAGATCCAGCTCCAGGGTGCTGGGCACAGTTGTGTGCACTCAGAATGTTTTGACAGGTTAATTTTGTCCAGATGGTTTTGTGCCAGTGGATACTTCTCCCACTGGTGCCAGCTCAGCTCTTGCCTGGCCTCCACTGCCTGCAGATGGTGGCAAAACCCCCCACAACCCCTCCGCCCAGAGCCCTGGAGCCCAGGGAAGCGTGGCTCTGGCTGCACCTTGGGCTGCACCTCTGCAGGGCACAATGTGTTTGCCCCAACAATTCCCTCTCCTGTTGGCACTGACATCCTCCTGGATGCTGACACCCAGAAAGAGCTCTGGCAAATGCTGTATTTTCAGACACAAGGAAATTGTTTGTGTAAAACCATTGGGTTTCTTTGGAGGACTTCAGTAACCTGACAGGCTGCAGCCAGCACTACAGGAGTTCCAGCTGGAAGAGACAAGCTGTAGATCTTTCTCCAGAACAGTGTTGGGTGGAAATTGCATCAGTTGGGAAAAAGAAACAGTAGGGATAGGGAAGGAAAAAAACCACTGTATTGGCAAAAGGGACATTGTACAGAAAAGGACCCCAAGGCCATATGAAGCCAGGAGCAGCTCAGGCATCTTCAGCTGCCCGGCAGTGCTGCTCTTACAGCCTGGCATGGGGACAGAGACCAAGGACCAGTGATCACCATGGCCCTGCTGTGCCCTGCCCAGAACTGGGTACATCACGTTGATATTCCTGCCTTCAGGAGCACTCCTGCCTGGGCCCTGTGCTCCCACGGAAATGTCACACTCCAGAAGAGCAAAGCCTTTAACTTGGCAGTTTCTGGACAGTCTCTCTCCCTGGCATCCACTTTTTATTATCGTCTACGCAGGCAGTTTGTTTCTAAAATTAATGCACTAAAACTGCACACAAACGTCCTGGGGGATGGGGCTCCAACACCAGCAGACACCTTTGGAAGTGCCAGGATGGAAAAACCTCTCGGACGCCACGTGAAGGTCCTGCTGCAGGAGCGCTGGGAGCAGGGAGGGCTCCTGCCCCTCGGCTGGGCCAGGAGGGCACAGGGGGGGTCAGGGGGTGCCCACAGGATGTGGTGATGCACTGCTGCACACACAGAACCTGCCCAGTGCAGGCCCAGCCATGCCTGTGTCCCTGTCCATGTCCGTGTCCCTGTCCGTGTCCGTGTCCATCTATGTCCGTGTCCATGTCTGTGTCCATGCCTGTGTCCGTGTCCATCCATGTCTGTGTCTGTGTCCGTGCCCGTGTCCGTGTCTGTGTCCCTGTCCGTGTCCGTGTCCATGTCTGTGTCCCTGTCCCTGTCCGTGTCCATGTCCCTGTCCGTGTCCATGTCCCTGTCTGTGTCCGTGTCCCTGTCCGTGTCCATCCATGTCCATGTCCATGTCCGTGTCTGTGTCCCTGTCCGTGTCCGTGTCCCTGTCCATGTCCATCCCTGTCCGTGTCCGTGTCCATGTCCCTGTCCGTGTCCATGTCCCTGTCCGTGTCCGTGTCCCTGTCTGTGTCCGTGTCCCTGTCCGTGTCCATCCATGTCCATGTCCATGTCCGTGTCTGTGTCCCTGTCCGTGTCCGTGTCCCTGTCCATGTCCATCCCTGTCCGTGTCCGTGTCCATGTCCACGCTGCTGCACACCCGACAGCCCGGGCTGTGTTTGTGCACACACTCTCACACACACACACACAGATGCACGTGTGTGCATCTCCCGAGCTGGTTCAGCGCCGAGGGAAGGAAACAAAGGCTGGGATCCCTGTGGATAAGCGGGGAGGCAGAGGAAGGCAGGAGCAGCCCACACACCGAGCCTCCCGTGGGCTGCCCCACCGCCCGGCGTTCCCAGGCTGCTTCCAGAGGAGCGGGCGAGCGTCCCGCATTGCCTGCACCTGGCTGCTATTAAGTATTCAATCAAAAAGGGATCACAAGCCAGATATAACTAATTTGGAGGAACTCTTTTACACAACAAGCCCCTTTCAGTTTGCTTGTTTGGTTTTATATCTAAGGCTAACTCCAGCAGGTTTGAAAATGAGCAGGGCTCTTGGCTGTGGGGGACACACCACATTTCCAGCCGACAGAGGTGGGAGTTCTCCTTTGGTGTTTTAAAAATAGCACTACAAAGAGAGGCGGGCTGGGAGCCTGGCCGAGTGCGGAGGGGGTGACACGGTGGGGCCGTGCCCCAGGCCAGTGCTGGGGACAGGACCCACAGAGCCAGAGGGTGTCTGTCCCCCAGAGCTGGTCCTCTGCACTTGTCTTCCACGGTGGTGAGGGGCTGGGGCTGCCCAGGATGCTAAAGAAGAGACAGGCTGGTGCACAAGGCAGTGCCCTCAGCAAGTTTCTCTGTGACCTGCTCTTGGACCTTTCCCAAAATTGCATCCGTGTTGGGCAGCCCGTGACCTGGGTCTGAGCACCGGGGCCTCTGCGAGGAAGCAGCTGGGATGCAGTCCTGGAGCACGTGGCTGGCTTGAGCTACATGGGCATCACTGGAGCCTGCCAAACTTCCCGTGCTGAGCTGATGGAAGCAGGAGAAATCTTGGAGGACACCTGCAGATGAGGCTGTGACCCCCCCAGCAGCCCTGTGCCAGACCCAGTCCCCAACAAACACTGGACAGGTGGCAGAACTGGCCCCAAATGTCTCCTACACAATGGCTTTGACCCTACTTCAACAAGGAGCTCACAACGCCATTAATCACCAGTGACACTTCCTTCTGCCATGGCAAAAGAGACCCATCTTCTTATTTTTTTCTCAACGATGAAAAATCCACACAAAAAAGTTCCTTTTCTTCCACCTTCACAGACCCCAGCAGCAAACACTGCCAGCTCCTCCACAGCCACCTCTAGATCCCCATCCTGAGGGGATGTTTCTCTGAAAGACAAAAAATGAAGGGAACGACAATAATAATCACACGTCGTGCAAAGCCTCTGGGGGGTGCGAGTGCCTTAAGCCTTGCACACCCACACGGGGAGAGCACAGAGGTCCCCGCACCAGCTCCTTGCTGAGTGCCAGGGATGTGTCACTGCTGGTCTGTCCCGGTCACCCACGCTGAGAGCAGAGCGCGGTCACGCTGCTCTGGCAGCTGCAGAGCCGGTCCCTCAGTTCCACACCGGCTCCAGCGCGTGGGTGTCCAGGGATTTATGCACAGGACGGGCAGAAGCCAAAGGCTTCCCGCAGTTTGGAGGCTTCCCATGCCGCCAGCGCCAGGAATTGTGCCCAACATGTGCTTAAAGGCAGCGTACGGCGGCGTTCCCGAAGGCGCCCCTGCGCCCGTGGCCACGCTCGGATGGCGCCTGGGACACGCTGGCTTTTAGGGGAAGGCTCCAAGGAGGTTTTAATTTAATGCTGGCGCTTACCCTGGGAAGAATTTCCCAAGTAGGTGGAAATACACGATCTCCATCAGCCCAGGGAGAAAGGAGGGGAAGGCATCGTCCTTGCGCACTAACATTCCTCCTTTTGGGGACGGTTCTGGATGTCTATTCCCCAGATGCTGATATTACTCTTTCCCAGCAATGCTAGCTGGTTTAAAATTTTAGTCAGTATATGTTCATTATTTACACCGGCTTTTGGCTTCCCACCCGCCTGGCTCCCGGCGGTGAGGGGACCCGAAGGACCGCAGGGGCTTTTCAGGCTCGGCTCAGGCTCGGGCTCCGCTCCGGCGGCAGGGAGGGAGCTCTCTCGCCAGCCAGATGGTTTGTTTTCTCTCAGGATCAAACTCGCTGCTTGTCTCGGTGGCTCCCGACAGCTCATCCTCCCACGGCCGCCTCCAGGAGGGCACCGGCGGTGGAGGCGTCCCCAGGAGCCCAAGGTCGCTGTGGCCGCGGCGGAGGGACCCCGGCCCCGCCGCAGCCCCGGTTCCGCGGCCCCACGGGGGAACGCGGCTTCCCGGCTCCTCGGGATGGTGCCGGCAGAATCCCTCTCGCTGGCCCCAGCCCCTGATGGAGGGAATTAAGGAGCGGATTTGGCTGGGAACAGCCCCCAGGTTCTCTCACAGGGAAAGGGGGAAGGCAGATGTACGGTTTTGTCCTAGGAAGGACATTAAAGACCTTGCCCTAGAGAAGCACCACGGTGCTGGGTTATGGCCAACGTGACTAAGCCTCCTCTTCCTCTCTGCTCACCCTTCTCTCTGCCGTGTCAGACTTTGTAAAAAGCACCTTTAGTTTTGCAACGCTCTTGCTCAGAGCCTCATTACTCAGACTGAGCTGGCCCCGTTTCCTCGGGAGCGCTGCATCCCTGCCTGATAAGATAAGCTCCCAAAAGAAAGGTTTTGGGACCCTGACTCACTGGAGAAACTTTCTGCAGTGCATTCATACAGCCTCTAACACACTCAACTATTTGATGGGCTTATCAGCGAAATTCAAACGTTCATCTATGGTCACTGGAGAACAGCCCTGATCCAGGAGCAAGGTCATCCCAATCAGGCGTTAAGCCTGGAGACTCATCCTATCTGCACCTCCCTACATATTCACAGCCCTTTCTCTGTCCTGTCCCCAAAACCCGCTTGCCCTGGGCTCCCGCAGGGACTCAGAGACCCACTGGTGCTAGAGCCCTGTTCAGCTGGGGCTCTGGACGGAGGGTGACATCCCCACTGGCAGGAGCCCCGTGCCCCCTGCCAGGTCCCAGCCCTCCCGGGCAGTGCTGGGGGTCTGTGCTCAGTGCCCACAAGCTGCAGCCAGGGCATCTCCAGGCTGTGGTTCTCCTTTACCAGCAGGATCTGGCTCCAGGTTATCACTCAGGCTGCTTCTGTCAGCACATGTCTGGCTTTACAGATGGACAATAAATCCCCAAAGAGAAGCAGCTACAAGATCTCCATCCATGGACCCCCCAAGAGAAAGCAGGCCCAGACCCCAAATGTTTGCCCTGCTCAGCCCCCTTGTGAAGGCACCTGTGGCTTTCTTTTCGAGGCACAGTGAACTCTCAGCCCAAAGGATGCCGCTCCTGATTGCATCAGCAGGGCTGCAGATGCAGCTGATACTGGGTGGGGGGAGAAATTCTCTTCTGGGGCAATAAACCCAGGACAACTCTGGGAGCAGTCGCTTGGCTCTCGGTGAGTCCATTCACTGCACACTGCTAAGACAGAAGGGGCTCCATGGATGCCGTCCACCAGCATCCAAATCCAACACCCTGGGTTTCCCCTGGGCTGCCCCCAAAGCACCCTGTCCCTGGGGCAAGGAGTGTGTCAGGGCTCTGTGTGCCCAGCTGTGCCCAGCTGTGCCTCCGGCAGCAGGACCCAGCAGGTTATCAAGCAGCTCTGGAAGCCCCCAACAACTGCAAATGATCAACCCCGGGGAAATTTTTTCCTCCCCTCGGCTCTGGAGTCAATTGTCAGCCCTGCTTTTAAAGACACCCTTGTCGGCAGCCCGGCTATGCTTTTCTGCTTCGGAGGAATTCCTCTAAAACAATAATAGTGACATTGTTCCTCACTTTGCTGGCGGTTTTATAGGGCTCACGTTGGAGAAAGGTGACCATGGCTGCCTTTTGGCCACATGTGTTTACACAAGGAAATGCATGTGGGTTTTGGGGTGGCGCCTGGAGTCAGCAGCCGCTCTCTGTACTCCTGACCCTTACAGAGCTGCTTTCTTGCTTCTGGGTACGTTTACTGCACTCCAGATGTGAGCTGGCTCCAGCAAGGCTGCGGAGCGCCAGGGATCTGGCATCCCCAGACTCATCAGTCCGTGGGGTAGAATGCCATGGTGGTTGTTTTAAAAGCTGTAATGCGTCTTGGTAACACATCATGATTTATTCAGCCCTTGTTTGACAGGGCGTCTTTATCAAAAGCCGATGCAAGGCTGGGCTCGGCGGCGCTGCTGAGGGTGGCTGGGAGCTGCCCATTCCCCAGGGATGGGCTTTTGCTTGGGGTCCCTCAAGGTGGGTCCCCACCGTGCCACCCACCCTGAGGGGCTGCATTTGGGGACACCTGTGCTGTGGGTGCACCTCCACCTCTGGTGTGGACTGGGGCATGGCACAGGTGAGCCCTGAAGAGTTCTGAGCAGTGCAATGTCCCTGCTGCCGGCACCATGGGGTGCAGCACCATGGGGTGACCCGGGGTGACACTGCCACAGTCTCTCCTGGCAGAACCCAGGCTCACTTTGGCCTCACTCTCAGGCAAACCAAAGTTGATGGAAGGAGAGAAAAGAAGTGAAAATGGAGCTTGGGGAAAACCAGCCAAAACCAGAGCAGAGTGTGGGCAGTGAGGGAGCCCTGGGAAAGCAGAGCAGTGGCAGGGCTGGGGAGTCCCTGCCCACAGCTCCCAGCGCCCCACCAAGTGCCCTTCTGCTGAAACCCCTGTTCTGTTCCACTTTTCTGCCCTCTCACCAGATAAAGCACAGTTACAGGGAAAAGGGGAGGGTCAGGGGGTTCACAGCCTGAGAACAGCTCGCTGCTGGACCGGGCTGGAGGCAGAGAGGAGAGCAAGCCTTGCCCGGGGCTGGGGCTAGCAGGCACTGGGAGAGCTTTTGGGGAGAAGAATGGGGGATTGGCCCAAGCCCTGCACCCCTGCTCCAGTCTCCTCACTTGGTGCCTCTGAGGTGCCATTCCCATGGGCACAGATGGATGCAGGACACTATAGCCCTGGATTAGCAATGAGCCTCCGGTTTAGAGACATTTATTTGCTTTTTATCATAATGGGAAAAAAATGCAACAGCAGATAGAAGAGGAAGGAAAAAACTCCAATCTGGGTCAGGATCTCACACTGGCTAGTTCACTTCACAGTTTAAGTAAATAGTTCTCATCCCAAAACCCTTCAGGGTCATATAAATGTGCCTCTTCACATGGAAGAGACTATTTTGATAGTAGCTGGGTGCCTGATGAATTTGCAACTTTCCCAAACTGTCGGTGTCTAGAATGTGACTCAGTTTTTCACAGTGAGATATAAAATCCTATCAATTAATCTAACTTTTATTGCACCTCTGGGGCATGAACGTGATGTTATTTAAACAAATGGTTCCCATTACCTTCAATTATTTTATAAATGTTTTTCAGTGATTTATAGGCTTCTATTAAATGGACAATATACTTCTGTGCTCCTCGAGGGGGTAAACAGTAATCTAAGGGCTTGGGTTTGCGAATCCTTTTTTCTTTCTCTCCTTCCTTTTCCACATGCATCAGAGGCTGCCATTTAATTACCGGGGAGGTGGGGAAGAGCCCGGCCAGACGCGCCTCTGACGGCTCCCCCGCCCCGCGGGCACCCGCAGCCCGTTCGCCCCGCACCCGAGGGTGCTGCGGGGCCCTGCCACCCTCCGGGACCACCGCCTGCCTCCCGCCCGAAAGCCCCGTGCCGTGACAGCGATGGGTACCCGCGATTCTTTCTGCAGTGTCTTTGCCCACCAGCTGCGCTCGTGCTGGCTCCAGCAGCGTGTGAAAGGGCTGGAGCTGGCTCCGGCAGGGCTGCGATTTGCCTGGGGGGTCGGGATTGTTCGCAAGGCAGAGGGACACAGCGGGACGCGAGGGTTACAGCTCTGCTGCTGCTCAGGAGGGGACAGGGAAGGAATCTCTTGCTCCTCTCATACAGGACTGGAGGATGGAGATATCCCTGCGGTGCCTCTTGCTTTGGGCACTGCCACCAGCAACCGCTGCTCCCCTGTTCTCCTCTCAATCAGTGGAGACCAGCAGCCCTGAGCCCCAAAAAAGCTGGCACAAAGCCCGGACAACAGATCATGTTTGCCAGTCCAGGCCCTTCTCCCACTGTTTTCATTCCAGGCTGGATTTTGGGGAAGGCCAGGGAAGGGTCAGAGCAGCAGGACCCGGCGATGGGGACGGTGCAGAGCCCGCTTATCGGAGCGGGGTCACGCCGGGACGTGGTTCCTGGAGCAGTGACCCCGGCTGCCACCCCGGTGCAGGACCCCATCCATCTCCCTGCCACGGCCTCCCCTGCTAACCCTCAGCACTGCACGCTGACAGACAGGACAGCAATTAAGTCCTCGCTGAACTAATTCACTTGAGCCTGTCTACATTTCAAACAGCTCTGGAGATAGGCTCTGTTTACAGAGCCTGCCGCCGTTTATTATTTTTTGGGGGGTGTTGCATGGGGTGGGGAGGGGAGATGACATTTGGGGAAGATAAATAGGGCAGAAGACCCCGTAAAGACAAAGGGCTGAGCATGGCCCGCTCGGACAGGGCTGCAGAGGGGCAGCGAGAGCATTCCCGGCTGCGGCTGAGCACGGGCACAGCTCGGGGCACACCCCGGGCAGGCGGGACCTGCTCCAGCACGGGGGCTCTCGGACGGGCTCCGTCTCTGCTAACGAGGACCGTGATCATTTCAAGGCAATCCCCAGCACAGCAGGGCCCCGTCCCATGGGCACCCCGCTCCTTCCCACCCCGTGGCACACCAGATCCACACGGAGGGGGCTGCAGATGCCCCACACTCCCCTCCTTGTCAGGGAAAGGCGGCAGCCCCGAGCAAGCAGGAGAGCCCTGGCTGTGCCCTGCCCAGGCAGGGAAGCACACAGCATGTGCCCTGTGGATGCGAGAGAGGGACCTGGGACAGGCTGCTGGGGCTGGGGCTGTCCCAGCTCCCCAGGGCTCCCGGTGTGACCCTCAGCCCCTGTGCTGCCCCTCGGAGCCCTGCCGGGGTCCCCAGGGGCAGCGTTACCACCCCGTGCTCTCCAGAATCAAACCCTTGTGTTCCCAAAAGGCTGATCCGCCGCTCCCAGCCTGGGCAGCCATCCCCAGCTTCTGCCGGGCACCGGAGGCGTGTGCAGCCCCCTCGGCCGCCGGCAGACCCACCCGGGTATTTGTCTTGGCAGAAAACGACTCCCTCAAAGTTGTTACACCACTGAAAATAGCTAATAAGTTTTTACTTAATTAAACAGCACGAGGCCTCACAATGCTGATCGTCACTTTTTCCCTTTGCCTTGAGCTGCTGCCACATCCCAGATGGGAATTACCCGGCCCTGCTCCGGATGGGCCGTGTGCCGAGGGGGGCTGCAGAGGCACCGATAAATAATAATAATAAAAATATATCTGTACCTACCCCCTTGTCTTTCCTTTGCTTAAATCAGGTCATGTCTGGAAGACAAAAACACTGCTCGGGAGTTTGGAGTGATACAAAGGGGAGTGTTGTCTGGAAGGCCTGGCCGGGAGTCAGAGAGGCGCGGCGGTCGCTGTCCGGGCTGTTTGCACAGCAGCCACTCCGAAATCGGATTTCACTGCAGCAGCAGAGAGTCTTCATCGGGTTTCTCCAGATCTGGGCTCGGGTCTATTTCTCGCTGCAAGCTTATTAAAAACACTTGAACCTGAAACAGACTCATTGTGTCCACACGTTTGCTGTTTATTATTATAAACAAGGGTGTCAGGGCCATTAAAAATAAATCAAAATGGGTAAAAAATGAGCAAGAAATACAAGGAAATGGAATGATTGAAAACACCCATCCCATCATCCAGGGCTGACAATTCCCGCTCGCAGGAATGCCTCTGTGCCAGAGAGAGGGGAAAATAACTTCTCATTTTTCTTTTCAAAAAACTGCATCCCTTTCTCAGCTGGGGATGCCAAGCTGTGGGGAATGGAAAGAGGAACAGATCCAACACCCAGCCCTGGGTTTGATGGCTCCTGGATCCTGACTGGGATCTGTGCTGGCACACACTCACTCCCACCAAGGGATGTGAGCTCTCGGTTATGACTGAACTGTGGGAGCTGCAAACATGGCCAGGGCCCAGCCAGGGGCACACCCGGGGGCTGCACGGCTGGGAAAAGCCACTTCACCCCACCACTCCCTTCAGGACATCTCAGCTACTTGACATTCTTACAAATCATCGAAAGGCAACCAGAGAAGCTGCATCCTGCTCTCGCTCACACCAGGACACATCAAGAACATAGGTGTCACTGTACACAGCACTAAAAGCTGCCCCTGTGCAATTACAGTTGTTCCCCAAAGCCAGACCTCTGGGCTCTGCCATGGGAAGACACCAGCCAAGTGCCAGTCCAGGGCCCTGCTGGTGGTGGGACAGCTGAGATTCTCCGGCAAGGAACAGCACGAGCCAAGGCACATGTCAGCACGGCTGCTGCCCCAGCTGATCCCATAATCCCATTAAAAACAGCGCTGGGAGATTTCCCTCTCCACACCCCGGGCAGTTCCCACAGCCAGGTCTGGCGGAACCAAGGCACTAAAATCTGATGAAAATGATGGAAAGTGTTAGAAGGGTCTTGTTTCATGGCAGGGGGAGACCACAGGGGGTCGTTTCTTGTCACTCTTGTTTGAACACCAAAGCTCATGGGTGGTGTTAGGAATATTTTAGAAGAACCACACACCAAAATCCAACTCTGTTTTTTTAATGCATGTAATAACTTAAAGTGTGGCACTGCATGTTGGAGTTACCGAAATCATCTCCTTCTGCTAGGCCTGTACAGACCAAAACGAAGCCTAAAATGAGGGGACAGTGACCCTGCACAAGAAGAGACATTGAAAGGGTTTTTGTGTTACTTTTGGGGCAAGGGGAGGGGAAGTGACACAGGAGCTGGGACTGTGTTTCGCTGGGAAGCATGACGACATCCAGGGAAGGAAGGGAACACTCTCAGCCTTCTGGCCTAAATTATCTGCTAACACAAATAATCAAATTCCAGGGACCACACTGCTCTGGCGCCACTAAAACAAGGGGGAGGCCCGGCCCCAGGGCTGTGTGAGCAGGTGGCAGCCGAGCCTGACCCGCTCGGGATACTCAAGTGCAAGATACAAAATTCTGATGCTCTCCAAGGAAGCAGCATCGCTCACAGGATCGTGGGAAGTTTTTAATGGCTCACTCAAGGCAAGGCCTCTAAAATGTTTATATTAATACGTATTTGTTGGACAGCCACTCATTTGGTCTCAGCTGGAAACCAGTCCAAACAGCTGAGAAACATCTGGCCGCTAACCTTGGACAGCATCTAATCTGGTAGCCCAGGGATTTAAGAGGTCTCTTTGGAGGGACAGAAGTTTGGCAGATCCTTGATGAGATCTCTGTCCTGCTGTGGCTGTTCCTCACTCCCACTCCCTGCTCCAGGCTGACACGTACAGACCCCACCTACAGCATCCAGAACAACTGCACACAGCTGCAATTAGGCACCACCACTAATTTTCAGGAACACTCCTGAAGGTGTGGGACTGTTTGTGCTCCTCCTGTCTCAAGGGGACACACAGCAGCTCGTTGCCAGCTCACCAAACCAGGCACTTCTCCCCCTCTGCCCCAGCCCATGTGCACAGGGCTGGAGCAGCCTCCAGCCTCCCCTCAGCTTCTCTTCCCTCTGCCTCGCTTACAGCAAATCACTCCCAGAAAGCCTCCAGCACCCGGCAAACAAAAATCCTCTTTTCTACAGATCTGCAGACCATGATCAAGGCAATTAGGAACACGTGGTTTTAAGGCAGAGTGAGTAGGAGGGAAAATGGCCCCATAGTTTCTGATGAAGATGGCTCAAAAGTTTGCATCACTTTTCTTTCCAAAACTCCTGCTTGGTTGGTTTTTTTCCTCCCAAAGAATCTTCAGCTTTGGCTATCCTGAAACATCCTTTGGCAAGTGGAAATATAAAAAGTAAGACAACATAAAAGAATAGATGCTGAGCAGTAGAGGGGGAAGAGGCTTTTAGACCATTTGACGTTTACCCTCCCCTCCTATCACCCATCAAGGTTCTGCAGGGCTTTCTAGACATGTCAGGGCAAAGCCACCAACAACCTGGTTCAAGAGGCAGAAAATTAGGACAGGACCCACATTTCTGAAAATCCTTTGTAGGCTTTATTTAAAAGGAGATAAGGATGAAAAAAGGTGACAAGATGCTTGACAGATATAAAATGATGAGCATCCAGCTTATCTCCCTATCCTCCACATCATTTTCTGCTCTTTTTTGTGACAACAAATGTGGGAGACATCAGGGACAATGTAGAGGCACAAGCACCAGGGATGTAGCACCAAGAAGGGAGGACAAGGAAGAAGATGCTCAACAAAGGCTAAAAAAGCCTCTTTCCTAGCAGAGGCTGAGCACGCTGGCTCTGGTCCAACAAAGCACTTAAGCATGTGCCTAAATTAAATTTGCCTTTACTGGGGCTCTTCACAGGCTTCAGCACATTCTCCAGCAGTCTGCTACAGCATGACCAGGGAAAACGAGGAGCTATTAAGGGACCTGAATCTCCGTCAGCAGCCAGGTTAGCGAGCATTGGGAAAGCACGTTAGGCAAGATTAATGCAACATGGCAATTCCACTGACAGGAAAACCCTTAGCCATCAGAAAAACCTTCTTAAATACAAAATAGCAAGTAAAAAAGTTTAGATATTATCAATATCAATTTCTCTTCAGCTTCTTTCAGCTCAGAGTAGGTAGAGCTTGATGCACAAATATTTACAGGTACCTGCAGTACTGGAACTCCCCTGTTGCAGGGCACGTCGGTGCCAGCTTGAAACAACACATTGAGCCCCCCGTGCTGTTCATTGGTGTAGCAAAGACTGTCCTGTAGGCAAAGCACCGACCTCAGATGCTGAATAGCTAATAATAATAATAATTCCCACAAACATCAAGGTAAGCCACAAACAGCTCCCACAGCCCTGGCAATCCTCTGCAAAGCACCTGGCAAAGAAGCAGGAGCACATCCCTGCAGGGTTTGGTTCCACAGCTCAGGCTGTTCCTCTGCTCTCATCCGCAGGGATAGGGGGTCAGGGCTCTGGGACAGAGTCAGGGTCTGCCCCGGGCCGAGGCGCACGGCTGCTGCTCCTGCTCCATCCTTGTCCCACGCTGGGATGAGCCACAGGCAACACCACACCTCACAGAGCAGCTGGGGACACGCTCTGGCTTCAGAACTGTTACTCCGAGAGTGGGAGAAACTTAAATTTTAAATAAAAAGCACTGCATGGGGTTGTAAGGGAACAGAAAGGGCACATTTAAGCACATACTCCCTACGTACACACACGGCTTAATTCCAACACACCAAGAAGCAAACAACCATTAGTCTTTATTAAGGTCTCACTGCGGTGCTGGTGTTCCCCCAGCAAGTTAACGCCTGTACAAAGGGACAGTCACGATACACAGGCTTTTCAAATTGAAACCGATTCCGGATAAATACAAAAAGAGGTTCCCACAGGAGGACGGACCATTTACCCCGAGCAGCAGCTGCGGTCTGGCCGGCACAGCCTTTGGGAAGCTTTCTGGCTCCCTCTGCCGTCCCCGTGGGCGAGGAGAGGCTGAGGAATATTTTAGGACTATTTTGCACTCCCCGGGAAGCAGCAGGGGCAGGTGGGGCGCTGCTGGGAGAGCCCAGCACACGGGGCACAGGGCTGGCCCAGGGACCCTCTGCGGGCACAGCGCGGGCTGAGCCCCGGCTCGGAGCAGCCTCCTCCGAGTGCTGCTCGGCCACCTCCAGCAGCACCTGCTCCAAGCACATCGTTTATTCAATGGCCGGTCCCCTTATTTTATTTATTACCCCTTTCCAGCTTTCTCTGAAGAGGCACCGGTTGGGGACACAGACCGAGGGCTGGCAGGCAGCACCTGAGCACTCTGCTGGGCGCTGCCAGAGCTTGGATGAGCACAGGTGTGCCAGCTTCGTCCCCACACCTCATTTCGGAAGCACCAAGCAGCAGCCTGGGGGTGAATTGTCCCTTCCCCTGCACAGGTGACACACTCTGACAGAGCCACCATGCAGCTCCGCTGGCAGCTGACTCCCAAGGTGTTATTTTTCCACACCGCTCTTACTCGGTTGTGGGACAGCAGTGGAGCACTGAGGTGTGCAGAGAGCGCAGCTCCTGGGGGAGAACAGTCACAGTGAACCCCTTCTTTTTAAAAGCAGCATCCAACTTTTGTCTGGCAGACGCTGTGAACAGGTGGCTCTTGCCAGCACAGCTCCCAGCCAGGGTGGGACGCTCTCACCTGTACAACTTGCAAAGCAAACCAGACGCTTTCACGGTTTTAAAACCATTACTCGAAGTAGAAAGGTTCAGGGAGGTCCCAAACATGCACCAACCATAACCTCCCAAACAGGGCAAGGGCACTCTGAAAAAGAGACAATCAAGCAGCCCACTGTAATTTTCACGTTGTTCCAATGCCCATTTACCATCTTTGACACGAAACTATTTTAAATAAACACACACACACACAGAGTATTAGTCCCATTGTCTTCACAGACACCCTCAGGGCTGCCCCAGGAGCGAGCACTATTCATTCCAGGCCAGAAACCAGCAGCAAGTTTCACAAAGCTTCACAAGGTCATTCCCTTTTTCATTCCCAGCCCAGGAAGAACCTCGTTGCAGCCCATCACCGCAGTGAACGCATCAGGACCTTCCAGCAATCCTCTGGAGACACTTTACACTGGGAAAAGGTCAAAATTTCACAGCCTTGTTTTTACCCAGATTTGGAGAAAAGCTCAGCTTGTTACTCTTCACTATCTGAGGAAAACACTTGAAATTTCAGATTGTGAAACAGTCCTTGACTTGACAGACAGTGTAACATGCAGCTGTACAGGATTCCATTTCCTCGGGACTCCAGTACAGCAAGGCCACGGCCCTGGCAGCTCAGGGATCCAGGAACCCTTTGGCAGCTCCTGGGCCTCACCTGATGCTACCAACGGCCAAGTCTGGGGCAGCCTGAGGCTTAAACCAAAACTACAGATGCTCCTTGGCACAGCAGCAGCAGCTGGATAGAGACAATTGCCAGTTTACATTCTGTCAGCTAAATGTGATCTGTAGGAAGATACTTCCAACAGATCAAGAATTCCTTAAGGGATCAAAATTCTAAACATAAATACAATTAAAGCCTTCTAATATTAATGCACACTTTTTATTATATTAAAATCAGGCAATGGTCTGATACAATAAAAAGGCTGCTTATGGAATACTGTTATGTTAAACTTTCAGTACAGAGGATGTTAAATCCTTACAACTAATATTTTCCTCAGAAGTTAATGGAAACATCAATTGTTCATTGACTTGACAGCTGCTGCTTTAAAATGTGTTTATTTTTACTCTTTTCTTTTTTTTTCCTTTTTGTTTTTTACACAAACACTGAATTTTTCATAAAACTTAGGACACATTAGGTTGGTTTCCTGTAAGCTTGCATCCACATTGCAGCAGTTAGTGGTCCGGAACAGTAAACCAGAAAAGGCAGTGATTTGCCAGGATGCAAAGCCAATCAAGGTCCTTAATCTGCTGTGCCACCTCTTCCCCAAAATCTTCACTGAAGAGATTTCCAACACTTACAGAACCCTAATAAAATCTACCACCCAGATTTGATTTGTCTGTGGTTGTCACATCTTCAGAAGGAGCAAACGCAAGTGCAACATTTTGCTAATTAACATTCTTGGGTCAATCCAAAGCACCAAAACACAACGATTTGAGTGTACCTGGAGTGTGTTCAGAATCTCTAAGTGCAGAGTCTCTCCCACTGAAGTTTGGCAGCAGAAGGTTTGGGCAATCCTGGTAAATTACTGCTCTTTTCCCCATGTCAAAGCCTATCTAAGAGCACGGCCGTGGCCAGCTTGGCGGTGTGGCAGCAGTGCTGGAGGGAAGGGAAAACCCACGTTTGCCAGCAGAACAGATACTCTTGTTTCCCAGGCTGGTGAAGACTAAGTTTGTTGCAAAACCAAAATGATAAGCAGGAGGGAATAGGTCAAGTTATTGCCCCGACACTCACCCCTGGGCCAGGGGTGAGAAGAGTCACCAAGAGGGGCAAAAAGAAAGCAGCACCCCCACTAAAAAGAGGGGAAGAGGGAAGAGATTAAAAGAACCCTGAATCCCTCACCCAAAGCTCATGTCACTGGTAAGGGGGACCAGGAAGAGAAATACAATCTATGCCTTGGCCAAAGGAAAGAAGGAAAGCTTGCCCCAGATTATCAGGGCATTTAAAAAATAATAAAAACCCAAAAACAACCACAGTCACATTCAGCCTTTACTAGAGCGAGCACAAAGGGAGGGATGACTGAGGTTAGCACACATCCCCAGTAGTAGTCCATACAGCCCAGTGTAGTACTGGAAGCAAAAACCTTTGTGTCTACTCTAATAAATAGCCCTGAGCTTCGACTCTATTGCAAAAGACAGAGAAAGAAAAAAATAACCCAGGCCAGACACACAGCAAGGTGATTGTGGGATGGATCCTTTCACAGTTAAGTTGGATGTGCCACACTGGTCTTGACAGTAATAAATTTAAATAGACTTTTCCTGATACCAGAAGTTCAGCTATGTGGACAGTGGTTACACGACAGGATTATTTGTTATAGCACAACTTATATTTCAAATGAAAAAAAAAATTAGTATCATTTACAGTATCTCAAGAAAAACTTCCTTTGAATGGGAACTCCTTTCCAGTATTTTGAGGTCTACAAGATGCATCTAGAAAATTTACTACTGTGGAAAATGAAGACAGCTTAAATTGAATAAGGGGGGCATGTCGGTTTTTTTTTTTAATTAATTGCTGTAACATTGTCCTTCAGGTGGCTGAGGAAGTTTCATATTTTCTTTAGACATCATTAGACGCCGAAGCTCTTGCAGAACAACTTTGATACTATAAGAATTCTGCCATTTTGCTAGGACTGATATGGCTCTGGGGTCCACCTAAAACAGACAAAAAGACCATTCCTGTCAGAATTGGTGCACTGGTTATATTTGATTCCCTCCCACCCCCAACTGAAGATCCCACATGAAACCTGAGTGGAAGAAATCAAAAGCAAGTATATTCCTAAAAGCATAATAAATCTCCACTTGTCCACTTCCCTCCTACCCCCTTTCCTTCTCCAACAAACAGCACCACAAGTAATGAGTAGCTAAGCAAGCTACAAGTACAAGCAAAGCACTGACGCTGCACAAAAAAACAACATTAAAATGAATAAAAGCAGAAAACTTACCACTCCATTAGAACTATTTACTCCATTCATATTAATTTTTGTTACAAATCTTACAAATGGAGGTGCTTCTGGATACTTAGGCCCACATTCTATTTTAAGGCTGTATATTCTGTTTTCATAAATTGTCTGAGGGGAAAAGAAAGGGGGAAACAATTACATCAGGCAGTTCAATAAGCACGTGGTTAAAGCAGCGGCTACTTTAGGAACAGGGGAACTACCGAAAGTGTGGGCAGCTATGTAGATACTATGTTGGCTGCCTGATTTTAGTTCTTTTTGCAATATGCAGAGTATCAAATGTTTCTTCAGGGTAATAAATTCTGCTGGTCTCTGTGCATGAAGCAGGGAACAGCCCCGAGCTCCGTGCAGGGCTTTGGGGGCTCTGGAACACCCACCCCACATGGGGAGCAGGCAGTGGGAAGCCTTGGCTGTGCACAGCCAGTACAGAACATGTGCAGATAAAGCTGAGGCTCTGACAGTGTTTTTGAACAGTCTGTGTCAACAAGGTGCCTCCCTGGCTGGGGGACACCGCACAGCCCAGCAATGACACTCCGTGCTCGGACACTCGGGGCAGCAGCACACAGGCAGCTCCAGCTCTGCACAGCTGCTCATTTTCCCCGCTGTAATCCAGCATAAGACCCTTCCACCTGCTGCAAGTGTGACTGCTTTCCACCCAGAGGGAAACAGCACTTAGCTTTTGTCCCCAGCCAGTACTCCCACATCCTGCTGAGAACTGAAGTGGTAATCACTGAATATGAACAGTGCTTAAGGAGGACAGCAAACAAGAATGGCTGCAAGTCCCCAGAATCTCTCTCAGTACAGTCTGCTGCCTTCAAGCAAGAAGCTCAAAAGAAGTCACAACACTCCTGGCAAGAAGATCTATATTCATAAGTGTGTCAGAAAAACAGGAGAGGCAGAACTGACTCCTCTGCTGTGATGGCCCTGTAGCCTTTGTGTGCAGCACAACAAGAACTGCAAACTTCCATCACTGCTGGCAAGGCTGCATGCTCCTGTTTGCACATTTCAATTCCTATTTAATTTTCTAAATTAGATTTCAGGGTTGTTTAAATTTTCCATAAAGCCTATGCACACAGTGAGCTTTCTTCACAGCCTTCATGCAGGCTCATTAGCACTCTCCTAATGTTCTAAAATCAAATGCTGTTCTAGAAAACAATTTGGGTACATCATAAACAAATGAAATGCTAGTGACTGGGGAGAGATTAACAAAGGCAGACAACAAGTAAACAACACTTCTGGATGAGACAGAAAACACTGCATGCATAATGCCTTTATAATACACGTTCTTGTACAACCTCACTGTATGTCAAAAAAGGCAACTGACAGAATGGGAACAGAGAGCATTAACATGATTAAAGACCTGTAAAGATTTTCATATAATGACCCCTGGAATTACTGAGAAACGATACTGGGGCCAGATGTAGAAGACATCTGCTGTTGCAGGAAGGAGAACTGGCTACTTGCACTCCATCAAAGGAAATTAAGGAAACAGAACAGTGAAACTGGAGACAACAGACAAGTTCTGATTTTAGAACACATGCACACATTCAACACACAAGTCCTCAGGTTCACTACTAGAGTGTAAACCCACAGTTTAGTAGGGCTGGGGGGAGAAGAGAGAACACAACAATACTCCCAGAAAGACCAGATGAATTATAAGATGCTGCTTTGGGAGAGGACATTCAGAGAAGAGACTGAAATCACTAAAATTTGAGTTTCCTCAGTCAGCTGAAACTCTTGCCCCTCAATCCTGCTGCAATAAACAGCACCCCATAAACAGAACAGGAGCAGCAGAAAGACCAGCAGTGCTGCACAGAGCATCCCCTGGCACCTGCAGCAGCTCCATTTGTAACCTCACCAGCTGAAGGATTTTAAACCTTGCTGGATTCAAGGGTACAGGACGTTAGAATTCTGCGATCTCAAAAGTTATGTCTTAATGAACCTGCAAATATAAAGCAGACATGTGACTGAACTGACCAGAGAAAGGCACTAAAATGTTCCAAATTATAAGCAAAAAGCCATAGAGATACATGAAACCCATTATTATACAGAACTTGAACTACAACATAAATCACTTCCTAAAGTTTTTTCAGTAATTTGTCTTTTGTTTGATACTTACTCTTGGAGGCCCAATAATCATTCCTGTCCATCTTGTAAGTGTCATATCTTCATCATCTTCAAGGCCCCAGCTAACTGTTCCATCCCCTACTCCCTTCTGACCTTCTTCAAGTTCTTCCAAAAGACGAAAATTACGAGGAACTTTTACTCCTGAAACAATCAGAAAAACATTTTACGTAAAGAAATCTAGTAAAGAAATAAAAGCTAGAGTAATTTGATACTTTTGGTCATTCTATAGATCACATTTTGGGCAAAAACATAAAAATACCACTACTTTTTGAATGACAATATTTCGACATTACGAAAAAGCTGCTCCCATATTTAACTTGGATTTTACAAGCAAAATTAAGGTATCCCCAAATAAACATTCTAGAAGGCTGACAGGCCACATGTTACAGCAGGGAGTAAAATGAAAGGAAATCTCTGTTCCCTCAAAGGTACACCCAGTACTATGGATTTCTAATTAGCACTTGTCTATATGATTTATAGTATAAAAATTTAGAAGTTTCTACAAAATGACACCATGAGAGGCTTGACAGCAGTCGACTCAGAGCTTTAAAAATACCTTTCAAAACAAATAAAACTCTTTCATAACATTACTAGGTTAATCTGAAGTTAATTGAAGTGGGCTTTGTCAGCAGCAATAGCATCCTTTGTACTTGTAACCCCCACCACCAAGGAATTTCAGCACTTCAGAATTGCTGGCACATTTCTCCTCGAAACAGACAGCAAAACAGGGAGATTTCCTTCTCCCCATTACATCAGTGGAAAACAATGGCACAGAGAGCTCAGGTGACACAGCCCAGGTCACGCACGGAGTCCATGGTGAAGGATCCTGAGCCAGGCCACAGTGGGCTTCACTGCTCTTCGAGGTACCTGCACCCCAGGCACCCCAGAGCAGAGCCACACTCCACTGCTGCTCCTCTGCCTTGGGCCTGAGGGCTCGGGTTTGGTGGTGGGGGGCTACAGGGCTGGCTCCTGTGAGAAGCTGGAAGCTCCCCCCTCATGTGTTGGAGCCAATCCTGGGCAGCTCCAAGACAGACCCACTGCTGGCCAAGGCCCAGCCCGTCAGCACTGATGGGATAAAGTGCTTGGGGAGGGACAAAGTTACTGCACAGGAGCAGCTGCAGCTGGAGAGAGGAGTAAGAATATGCCAGAGAAGAGCAGTGCAGACACCAAGGTCAGTGAAGCAGGGCCAGAGATGCCCCTGCAGCCAGATGGAGCACGAGTTGAAGGACAAGGTGAAGCCTCTGCTTGCACACACCCCACCTATTTCCCTGCTTTTGCTGCAGTGGATGCATGGGAGAGAGGCTGATGGGGAATGACTCACGGCTAAACCACTGTCTGGGCTCCAGCCCTGCCTGCTGGTGCCCCAGGAAATAAAGGGCCAGGGGAGAAGGGCAAACAGAATGTCCTTCTGGAGGGGGCCCAGCAGCTCTTTCCCCAGGGCAGGGTCTGCCACAGAGGAAACCCTGTGGCTGTTACCAGAACCCCAGCCCGAGCAGCCATCAGCCAGAGGCAGCAGAAGACCCACCTTGAATGAGTCACAAAGCCAAAAAATGCTCTCACTCCCACACCACAACATCACAATGCTTAACAAGCATCATTTGTGTGTCCGTGCCTCGCTCCTTGATAACATCCTTTCACAGTTATCAGTGGTGCAAAGACAATTTGCTGGTATTTACTTAGGCCAAACTAAATAACCCAGGAGGAATCAGCTTTATGGCAGACACAGGCCACACACCAAAGAAGAAAACCAAAAATATTGCCTATCCACCCTTCCTCTGAGCATCAGCTCTGAGCGATCCCTCTGAGCATCACACCCTGTTCACTGAGCCAGGCAGGAATCTTTAAGTGAGCGTGTAATTAAAAATGACATCATCACGTACATATCTGAGCAGGCTATAACCAAGACTGAAAGGCAGCCTTAGTTCTGGCATTTGCTACCCAGAGCTGGGCTTGGCTTTACAACCTTATGGGAAGAGATGGCAACTTAATTGCTGAGCTCTCCCCCGATACAGCTGCTCTGATTCAGCATGAATCCAGCATGAATCAGAGCCATAAAAGAGTCACACAGGATTTCAGAGTTCTTTGGCAGGTACGAGGTCTCCAGAGAGCTGGCGAGTCACACTGTGCAATGACTCTTGTCACACAGAAATCATTACCAGGAACCAGTGCTCACTGCACAGGAACTGCTCCTTGTGAGCACTGCAGGGACATCGTGGCAAAGGGGGTGCCCAAGGCAAAGGACACAGATTTGAGTTTTATGCACTTCATGGAAAATAAAGTGATCATGGGAGAGAATTGGTAATTTTACAACAGATGACCCTGTCCAACAGCATTGCTGATTTCTGAACATGTTTTACCCCTATTCTAAAGCTCAGGGTGTAACATGAAGGACCATCACCTCAGCTACCACAGAAGGTGGCAATTCAGCTCCCTCCCTGACACATTCTCAGGAAATTCATTAAAGAGAAAGAGAATCACACATTTTTATATAAAAGACTATGCCCATATGACCATAAGTACTTTATATAAGTAAACTTCCCTTAAGCAAGGCACAATAAACACCAGATTTGTCCTTCTGGTCAGCCTGGAAAGATATACAAGGCCATTTAGCCAGCCCCATCTCCTCCTCATTTGCAATGGCCTGGAGCACTCATAGTCTGCTACCATGTCCTGCTACGACCCAAACCTCAGAAGCCACACAAATTTTATCACTTGTGATCATACACAAACACATCACCATCATGTTAGCTGTCCACCGAGATCCCTAAAAAGTGGTCAGATCTGTCCTAGGCATACACAGTATTTGCCAAATAATGTCCATGGCTGCAGCATGGCAGCTGCAGAGGCAGGCGATGCCCTGTGTCCCCTGACAGCACCAGGAGTCCCCGGTGTTTCCTCCTCCCACCCCCCAATAAATACCTTGCATAACCCTCTCAGTGTAGTGATGGTATTTCCATGGCACTAACCAAACCAACCTGTTTTTCTGAGAGCCCTTCATTTAACACAAGAAAGCCTAAATAAAGTGAGAGCCAATTAAAAAGTCATCAGCTTGTCTAAAGTACTTTCAGTAATGCATTTTAATTTAGCCTTCACTATGGTTCAAGATGACTCTCAAACAGCAGATTCATTTGAAACATAAATATAGTAGTATCTCAGTAACTGCTTCACTTGCAGCTTGCCTAACCTCACAGAAATACTCCCAGAAATGGAACTGAAAACATATTTCAGAGTAAAAGGAGATATGCACTATTAATCACAATGGCAAACCTGTGAAAGCTAAATCCTAACTGTACTGAGCAGGTGAGATCTCCAGTGACAGATTTGAACAATCCTTCTCAAAGCACATCTTTTAGCAATGTGTATTTGCGAACCCTCAAACCCACACACGAGTTCACCAGCTACGAAACGTGAATGAAAGAATTTTATGGCAACCAGAGAGGAGAACCAAACCACAGGCTGTACTTCATGGAGCTCAGAGTTGCAGTTAAGAAGCTGGGTGACCTCGTGACATCCTCTTCAGCCTTCAAGCGTATCAGGACCTTCTATTTTCCTTGTCAGAAATTTCCCTGGCACCTCACAACCCAGCTGTTTGTAAACCAATGAGCAGCAAGACAGAGCCAGCATGCTGAAAGGGTGAAAAAAGGAGTCTGACCTGGTCAGAATCTCACTAAAGGAAGAACAGAATGATCCTGAATGACAGTTAAATGTCAACTTGGACTTTTAAAGATCTTAAAGCACGCTCAGATTTATCTTTTAATGCAGCACTACTAAAGACACAGATACACGACTGAATGTGTTTTGCAATAACTTCAAGAGGGATCTTATCAGGCTGAGATTTTTCTCATCTTACTCACAGACTACACTTTCCCATCTCCATTTTCCTCAGTTATGTAGCCAAAGCAATTTCACACCCAGAGACCTTATGGAGCTGAGAACAGCACTGTGAAACCAGGCAGGCCATGTGCCCTTGGGGGTAGAACCTCTCCTCCAATCTTTGATCAGTGGCAGTAGAACAAAACATACACCTCAAAAATTTCAACAACGTTTCCCTCTCCTTTCTAAAGTGAGATCCAATTACAAGCATTTCTCTTCAGGGCTAAAGCACAGGCACAGGGCACAGCACACCTCAGCAAAGCACCCAGAAAATGGGGCTCTGAGGAGAGGAACTGTCTTTTGCTGAAGGTTTTTCCACACCTTCACTGGTAACAAGCAACTTACCAAACTGGCCTTTCCGGACAATTTAAACTCTGCTTTCTATACTAGCTCCTGATTTACAGTAACTCAAGTGAGCTGAAATCCAACAGCTTTAAACATCTCTGTTGCTCAATACAATAAAGTGCTTTCTACTGCTTGTTTCTGTGCGTTTGATATTCGGCCTTAATTTCCAGTCTACGTTTCATGTCTTTGCAGTGACTGCAGACAATGAATTGGACAGCTTATCCTTGCAGCACTGGGACTGTAAAAAATGCACAAGCCATTCCTTGTATATAAATGGGACATAAAGTTTCTGAAGTGATGGAACACTTAAAACCAAATAAAAAGCTTTCAGCAATTGTCACAAAAGCTTTCAGGAGACAGGAACTCTGGATTACTTGCATCACCTTTACAGTCACCATTTCCACTCTGATGATGCAGAGAGGTACTGAAATACTTTGCAGACACAAAAATAACCCCCTGTGCACTTCAACAATCTGAAGTGTTTTCTGTTCTGTGCAAGCTTCAGCACTGGTTCTACCCTTCAATACTTCAGGCAGGTTCCTTGGAAAGAGGTCACTAATAAAACATTAGTCTGAGGCAGGCTGAGGCCAAGCACAGCTTTCCAGCAGCTGCAGAGTTAAAAATCAGATTTCTGTGCTTTTATCACAACTGAAAAGCCAAACATTTCCAGCTCGGGTACAATTTATTCTAGAAAAAAAGTCACCCTGAACTGGTGTCCTGGACCACACCTTTACACCAAATCTCACGAGGGAAACCCCCACCATTTCCTTTTGCACTGTGAATAGTTTGTGACTGAGCAAGACCTGCTCTCCTTGGTGCCCCTCTTCCCCACCCAGGACCACTGGGTTTTCCTACACCTGTCCCTCAGAGGTGAAGGCACAGGCAGGCTCACACACAGCCCCGGGGAGCAGAGCCCACCCTGAAACACACTCGGTGTCCCTGCAGGCCCAGCTCACACCCAGGGGATGGGGCACAAACCACTTCTCCTGTTCAGCAGAAGCTGAACAGCACCCTCAACCTGAAAATCCCAACCTTCACACCCCCCTCACCAAATCTGTCAGTGTTACACATGCCAGGATCCTTACCTGCTGACGTATTTAATACACTAATTAGTACTCTTCTCAGACAGAACGCTGCTTTTCAAACATATTATGTAATTTATGTCATTGAAGATGAAAATATTCAATTCAGTACCATCTTGTAGGAGCTTTGAACTATTTACCTTTCTATTCAATCTCCTGCATCCTTCTACTACAGTACACAAAGCTCTGCAATCACCTCTAGCACTATTTCATGTGCTGTCACAGTACGTCTTATTTAAGAAGGCACAATTTATCTTCCATTTTCTCTTTAACTACTTTTCCCCTACCTTTGAGTCTTTACTTGCAGACCCAGAGAGCACTTGCTGCTGTCCATGTTTCCTTTGAGATAAGGAAGCCTGTTGTCACTCCAAGGAGCCATCATGGGGAACTTGCAAGGCAGGTGCACGTGTTTTGTACAATACCCACATTGTGCCTCTCCTGTGCTCTTCACAAGCATCACTTTGAGTTTACAGGTCCCCCAACAGTTAGAAATAGATACTTTTAATACATTGTACTAGCCCCAGTGTGTGCTTTTCTCTATTAGGAGCATTAAGCCACATGTACCAGCACTATCACGGCCATACACTCAATGAATGGTTCTTCCGTAGTTCTTCACATTCCTCAGACTTGGAAAGACTTAAATCTGGGCAAACCATTTCACTATTCAGTGCTTCCAGGCTGTTGGAAAACACAGTGCCTCAAAGCCCTGCAACAGACCCACTAAACTGAACTGTGAGAGAAAAGTGGGTTAAGTAATGTCATTAAACCTTTCCCAGGGTGAGAGTTAGGGAAACACAATCCCCCAGGTCAGCAAGGCTGGGTTTTGGCTCATTATAAAACCTGAATCTGCAGGACAGCAATGTGGAGCAAGGTCTGTAGTGTAACTGCAGCCCAGCAAGTGCAGGAGCCTCAGAGGAACCCTTGGATCCCTGCTAGATCACCTCTGGTAGCTGAGAATTCCTGCAGGACACCTCAGCCTGAAGGATGGACACACACAGAGTGGGGTGTCCTAGGAACAGCCTTATTAAAATGATTAAAGCAAATATTTTCTTTTTATTCATATAGTAATGGGGTGTGTGGCAAACCCACATCATCAGCAACACAGGATTCTCCCCTCTCAGTGGTACAGATGGAGCTCACATCCTAACATTCCTTCCAGGCTGAGGATTGGGTTTTCCCCTTGTTAATTATTCCTACCTGTTTAACAGATACAAATATCTAATCTATCTACTTGTCTAATTGCCAGGAGCAGCCCTATGACTTATTTAGGTTACAGGGACATTTGTTACCACTTCTTCCTCTGGGTCAGTAGCTGCTTTTGAAGACAGAGGAGCATTATTCATCTTCAATATGTGTTTAAGTTCCACTGATAAACTATCATGAACTCAAGATGCATACTGCAGTGTTTTACAGACAAATATGAACACACGAATTCCACAAAACAAGTCCCAGCAAACTGTGTTTCCCAGGTGAGTGAAGGCAGTAGTGAGGCACTTCCCCAAGGCCCCCAGCGAGGGGTCAGCAGTGGGGAGCGAGGAGGTGTCACCTCCAGCCCGTGCCAGGCCATGCCTTCACTGCAGGGGCAGCAGGGACCCACAGGGCCTGCACTGCAGTGCCACTGCCACTGGGCACAGGACTGCCCTTGCCACCAGCAGAGCAAAATCTCCATCCTTTCCTAACACAACAGAACGCTGTGAAGGCAGCCCGTGAGTTACAGCTAAAACTCCCATCCATGGAGCCTCCCAGACTGAATTTTGGGTTTGCTGCACAAATGCAGTGCTCCTGCAGCACAGGTTTGTAAGTCACCCCTGGAGCAGCTGAAGAGCTGTGTGCCCACACTGCACACAGGACACTGAGGGCCCTGCTCCCAGCACTGGGGACACGGGGCAGCTGTCACAAACCCAGGGGACAACAGGCAGAATCCATCAGACACATTGTGGCCAGCAGACCCCGGGTAACAACAGCCTGTCCTGTCCCAAAGGCTGTGCTGGGACTGCCGCTGCAGCCCAGCCCCTTCCCACGTGTGCCCCTCCGTGACCACCTAACAATTCACTCACAGAGCTGCACTGGCTTGAAAAGAAAAGTATTTGCCTTGTTCTTCCAGCCAAACACAAAATGCAAAGTCAGCAGCTTGAAAGGATCACTGAGGACGCAGAGCAGGCAGGAGAATGTGACATAACAGGGAAAGAAGGGTTCCTTCTCCCGAGCTACAGCTTTTGTGTCTTTAGTCAACGCCTCAGCACGTTCAAACACAGACCTGTAACACAATTCTCAGGACAGCAACCACTGCACTTCAAAAGTGTTTTTATTAACTTGATTAATATGAATTATGTGCATTGTGATGGTTATCCTTAAGAGCTGAGAGTAGTCATTGATAGAGAACTATCTGTGAAAAAAGAACTCCGAAATACTTCTATTATATCCCCACCAGTCGTGTTCTGGTGAGCACACAGTCAAACTTCAGAGGGTGCAATTTGAAAACAAGCACTACAGGGGCACATGTGAAACCCTCCATCCACTAAGGGAAACAGGAAAATGAAACTGGCTCAGCAGAAGTGATTCGGATTTACTCGATCTGTTGAAGTTTATTAGAGGATGTCAACAGAAAAAAAGCCTACTCCAAATCTAGTTGCAGTATTTATGTTTAATTTGTAATGATAAATGCAAAGGGAGATGGTGTGTAACTACTCAAAGCTGGTGTGGAGAGAATAAAAAATTCACTGCCTTCTTGGAGCACACACGTCCTGACATGCGAGTTACACACTTCTCGAGGAACACAGAGAGGTTATTAGGGAAAAAGGCTTTTAAAGCAGGTGCTTTCACTCACGTAGCTCCAGCCACGGCTTGGGCACTACCGAGAGAGCACCGAGGTCAGCCCTGGCCACACGGAACTGGCCAGGAGAGCAGCACGGCAGGAGAAGCGGCCCCGGCCCCGCCGTGCTGCGGGCGCTGCCAGGGCCCCGGCCCCGCCAAGACTGCGGGCCCGCCCGGC
>VXAC01006219.1:736635-753340 GCA_013399225.1 Rhipidura dahli
CGGGCGTTATCGCCGCTCGGTGCGGCCCCGGACACCGGCCCCGGGGGCTCCGGGACACCAGCGCGATGTCGGGCCTGTAACACCCCTAAGAAGCCCCGTTGTGCAGTGAGCCCTCCCAGAGTGAGCACTGAGCAGCCACGGGTGCCGTGGTGCTGCTCCTATCATTGCTCCTGGAAGCTGCTTTAAATCAGCAACACTGGTCTCACTGGCCGGCTTTTACTTCGCCCAGTAACACTTCATTTCAGCCACGGCTGAGCACGGGCTGCCTGAAGGCAGCAGGAAAAAGCAGCAGAAAGAAAAGAGAAAAAGGCAGCAGGAAGAGGCAGCAGGAAGAGGCAGGACAAGGCAGCAGGAAGGAAAAGGGAGAAGGCATCGGGAGAAGGCATCGGGAGAAGGCATCGGGAGAAGGCAGCGGGAGAAGGCAGCTAGATGGCACGAGAGCCCGTGCTCTCGGTGCCCGGTGCCGTGCCCGGTGTGCGCAGCTCAGCAGAGAGCCGGGGCTGGTGCCGGGCAGCCAGAGCCCGCCCCACCCAGCAGGATGTTCTCCGGATAGCTTTTTGGTGGGTGGTGGGTGGCTCATTTCAAGTCAAGTCCCAGGAGGATCACAGAGACAGGCACCACATCGGCCAAAACTCCAAGTGGGATTTTGAGACACTTTGCAATGATTTTCCTCAGTTTACTAGTGCAGCACTTCCTTGTGTCCCTGTGTGACAGACAGCTCTGTCTGGGGGGCTTCTGCACTGCCACTGCTGCACATAAAGGATCACTCCTGCTCCTGGGATGCACGTTAGGGATCACTCCTGCTCCTGGGATGCAGGTAAGGGATCACTCCTGCTCCTCCAAGGCCCTCGTGACCACAAGAACCTGCTTACAGAGGGCAACTGCAGCCCTGGCAAAAGTTGGAGGCCTCTGAGTTCTGAGGGTCCAGAGAGCAGGAGCCTGACCAGAGCTCTCTGTGGAGGTGAGACTGAAATCAGAGAGCTTTTAAAAGCATTTAAAAGCATCGAACTGAAATGCAGGCCATCCATCCCTGTGGGGTTTAACAGGAGTGCCTTATTCTGATTCAGCTCTAATCTGCTCCTAATCAACTTAAGACAAATTTATCTTAAGCCAGATTTACAGCTGTTAAGAAGGATCCACGCAGCCTTTTGCTCCAGAATTGCCATATTCATTTTGTGGGAGCATCCACGACTTTAAATGGGTGGAACAGGGACCTTGGGAGCTGCGGCCACGTTGGGTATGGGGAGCCACAGAGACAGGGCTGCCTCAGGAGCCCAGCACAGCATCCACATGGAAAATGCATCCAGAGATTAACTCTGTCCCAGTTTCTCATAATTAAGCAAGATTAACAGATAAATAGTCCCAGCAGCCACCAGTATGAGTAGCTCAGATTTGTTTCCAGTAAGGCAACAGCAGCCAAGAGAGGTTTGGGAAGCAGCAATGCCTTGAGCAGCACTTTGGAAGTACAAATTCTGGTGATTTGTGTGTCCCAAACCCATTTATTCCATCCACTGCTGCTCAGTTGGCATTTAAACATGAAGTGAAAAGAGCTCTCAGAGGACCAAGTGCTTCAGGCTGATTTACACAGGAGCCCTGAGCATCCACCCAGTTCTGTCCAGGGCTCTCCAGTATCAACTGAAAGCATTTTGGGACTCTTCCGAAGTGGGAGAATTCTTTAATGTCAAAGCCGCATGGAGACCTGATACTGACTGTGGCAATGGGAACAGACAGCAGTTTCATGTAATGGCATAAAGTTCTCCAAGGGTCTGAACACTTAAATGAAATATTTTGTGACCAAGGTACCAACTGTGATTTTAGTCTGCAGAACCCATCTCAGAGGCATCTGCATTCACCACTCCCCACTGAAGGAGAGCTACCAGGTCCCAACTCTTCCAGAAGCCATCAACCACATCTGAAGAAGTGGAGATCAAGGTCCATCTAAAGCTATGACTCAATACCATCACACCCTGCTCTTCAGGAAGAGGCAGCTTGAATTTAACACAATTTACAACTAGAGGAGAGACAGTACCTTACATTTGACTATCAGTAAGCTTTCAGTCAGGCAAGAATTAAACAAGATCCAAATCCCATCAAATTGATAAAGTACCTGTTGGATGTTTTTAGAGAAACTTCTTCACCCTAATTCAGTTGGTGTTACGCCTTTGCATCCAGAGCAGAATTAATTATTTACACATCTTGAAAGGTGTAGAAGTTTGGTAAAACATAGTGCCAGGCTCCTAAAAGACTGGCAGATGATCACTCCAAGCCAAACAAGCTCTGACAGGCTGCCAGGTGTCTCAGGTGTGGGACTGCACGAGGTGTTGTGTGAGCACTGATGGAGCTCTTGCACACTCAGTGCAGCAATGAAAAACAGCAACAAGACTTGAACATGATTAGTATTATCCAACTGCTTTGTTATAAATATATTATATACATTCAAACATCACATTAAAATATTATTCCATTACACCAGAAGAGATTAAGGCTTTATATTATTTACAGAAACAAGCAAGCACCTTAAAAAAAAAGAAAAGAACAAAACATCAGTCATTGACATTTCCCTTCTAACATTACGAGTTTGATACCTTGAGCTCTTGAATACAGCTATTTGCAGTGTGCCCAACGCTAGAACTATTTCAAACATTTATTGTCAGGGTAGGAAACACTTAATAGAAGACTCAGCAGTGAGCACTCCACACAAACAGACACATGTGTTGCAGGGTGCCCTGCCTCTCCTCAGAGGCTCCTGAAGTTGAAGGCTTATGCAGAAACTGTTTGCTCAATTCCACGTGGAGAGTAGAAGAAATTTGTTTTAAGGGAAACTGAAGACACTTGAGGACTGGTGGCCCCCTGGAGGAGCAGGATTCTCAAAGTCTTTTCCACGTGACATCAATCAGGTTGAACATGATAGTGAAGACAGAGCTGAACGTTGATCAATCACTGAGTGCACTCAACAGTCATGATTTTATAGGCTTCCATTGCCCCCCCACTGTTCTCATGCAGTGCCCTTGCACTCCAACACCAAGTGACAAACTTGCCCCCATTCTCCCTGTAGGCCTTAGGCAACGAGCAGTTTTGGAAGTGTTCAATAATGTTGATACAACACATGTTTCCTACGCCCCCATGTCCCCCTGGAGTGCCTGTGCTGCCTCTGGCGTGCCCGGTACCTCACGGATACAGCGACGAAGCATGTTCTAAGGTGAAAGCAGACATGGCTAAACAAAAAGGTGCTCAGTGAGAGTAATCATCTTCATTTCAAGTATTGTTTTAAGAATTAGTTCTTTTCATTGTAGTCTGTGTTAGCACTTTTTAGTTTGTGCTTTAGAGTCTGTTATTTCTTTGCAGGTCTTGAATTTGGCTGATGGCTTTATTTTTTTTTTTTTCTTTTAAAAACAACATTGGCAACAAGTTATGGATTGCAGAAGGCTGGCAAAAGTTATTTGATTTTCTGAGCCCATTTCATGTCATCTGCTCTTGGCTTCTCCCCCGTAAGTCCTTGGATGATGTTCTCCAAACATCTCCAAAATCTTATCTTCTCTAACGGATAATTCAGCCAACCTAAGGGATTGCAAAGGAAAAAGAGGATTAGTTTGTGATAGCATCCAGAGTTCAACATTTTTTTAATGAGGAAAAAAAACCCCAGCTCAATACTGCTAATAATGGTCAGGCTTAAACTTTCAGGACATAGTAGGGCTGAAAAAATAGCTCTTTGGGTAGCAAGATTTTTGCCACCATCTGTCAAGTCAGGCTTCTGAATTGTACCATGTTCCTGCATGACATTCTGCTAATGAGAATTAGATTTGTTTCTTGGCAGAGGTTTCAAAACCCACATGAACTGTTTGTTGAAGCAAATGACAGAATGAAGAACCAGAGTGGTTTATTTCCAGCTGTCTAATTAACTTGATAACTTATTTAGGATCGTGCAACACTGGTGACTGAGCATTCCCACTTGTACAGATATAAAAGAAAGTGAATGCTTTCTGCAAACCTGTCCTTTCCTCTGAGTCACAATGAGTGGATGCTGAAAATCCAGAAAGCTGGCTTTAGAATTGAGCATTCCAGAGCAGCTGCAGACATTCTGCTCTTTTGAAGGAACAGCAGCTTTAGTGAACAAACCCCGTTGGTGGCCTGAGCTCACCAAGGCCCCACACAATCAGATCTCAGCATCACCCACTACTCCCTCAGGCTCCAAGTTCCCTGCAGCTCATCTCAAACCTTCCCCCTCATTTTTGATGCAAAAAGCCAAGTGCAGTTTTGCCAAGAGCTCGTGCAGCCAGAGCACAGCTAACAGCTGTCCTGGGCAGGGGGCCCTGCAGGCTGGCAGTACCCGTGGTGATGCAGAAGTAGGTCTCGTGTGGGGACACGTGGTGGATCCTGTGGTGCTTCCGGGGCAGGATGATGTGCCAGTCCTGCAGGAATACGACCCAGCGTGGAAGACCAAAGTACGTGTGGGACCACTTGTGGATCTGGTTCGTCATGGTAATGAAGATGATGAGGGCAAAGACATAACACTCCCAGGGACAGGTCTCACACAGCGCCTCTGCAAAACACCACAGGCAGCTGAGAACACCAGGTACAGAAAAGCACATTTCTACCAGGACAGCGTCCTCCCCAGCCAGAGCTGCCAGCTGCTGCAGAACCTGACAAAGGCCTCACCAAAGCTGCTTTGGCAGAAGTGTCACAAGAGCCAGCGAGCCATGAGCAATTCCCAAATGTCACAAGACAGGCTGGGAAGTGCCAGAGGCTGTCAACACACCATAAACAGGAAGTCAAACCAAGTTTACCCTCTATAAAATGAATTTGATCTTTAATTTGTGACTTTTAGTTTGCACATGAAGTATTTGTGCACAGAGATGAAGCGCTGTTTTGTGTTACACACTTTGGAACAATGAGTTTCCCTAGATGTTCACAGCTTAGTCCCTCTTACAAAGAGTATTTAGCATAACTTCTAATCTTCCTTGCACGACTCTCCAGCCCCAGATTCCCTGCTGAGCTAGAGAACCTTGCTGTGCCACCTTCTGCCACCACACCTGAATGTTTCTCTCCCTCTTTCCAGGAACATCATGCTTCCACAGCTATTCCTTGTCATATCACATCCATGGATTTCTCCAAACTTCACACAGACAAATGTTCATTTTAATAGGGACAAGAACACTAAACTACAGCAGTCAGAAGTAACAGCTTACCTGGGGAAAAAGAAACAAATTTGTATGCCATGTTTGCCAAGGGGACCAGAGTCATGAAGCAGTTGTCTCCATTGGTCTCTATGAAGTCATGTCTGGTGATTGCTGTGGGGTCAATATGATGTTCCCTAAAGGGTCTGATGAAAGCCTGGGAGAAGAATTGGATAAACACAACACCACACTCAATAATGGTCTTGGAAAGAAAAATATTACAAAAACATAACCCCAACAAACCCCCCAAACCCTCTCATAAATTCGAATCTGATGACTGAGTTGAAGAGAATTCCATAGTACAAAGCATGTAAGCAGGATTCAAACTTTTGTCATGACAACACCTCAGATAATTTGATTTACATTTGCAAAACAATTCAGTTCCCACACCCAAATCCACGTTTTCTTTGCTTTTCATTTTTATTCTTCTTAATTTTCACTCTGGACCTTTAGTATATAATCTTAAAAACAAAGCATCAGCACCCTAATTTTACTGGCAAAGTAAGCCTGTGAAATTCACTTGATAAGCAGAATCAACCAAGGGAAAAAAAAACACACTAAAAAAATTAGAATCCAGCCTACTATATTTATGGGCAACAGATGCCAGCACTACCACACTAAATGCTAATTAAGTGACTGGACCAAGCAGTGGAAGACAAACAGACTATACAGAAGTCACCTCTAGGAGCAGAAATCACATCTGAACACACAGAGCAATTGTTTTATTGTGTGGGACAGTCAAACCACTGATTTGCCTTTAACACTTCCAGCATATCCAGCCTGTGCAAAGGTGTCCTGAGCAGTCTCAACTTGTGGTTTAGTGCAGAGTCTCTGGTAGGGATTTTTTTAAATTATTTAATCTGTGCTCCAGAGAAACAGGGATTCAAAAGACTACGAAGTCTATTGGAGGTGAACAAAAATCAGCCAAACCAAACAGTTTTAATTCTGCTGTTGTAGTTCATGTAACTCTGGATAATAACAAGGAACAGCCCACAATTTTTTAAAAATAATGATCCTTCTAATACTGCACTGTGAGGAGTAATTAATGGTAGTTATTAAGAAATTTAATTAAGAAAACAGAGTGTTACTTACTACAGAAGCCAGTGCACCTTCCACTAAGCAACTGGCATTTGTAGCTGCAGGTGCATAATATATCTCAAATTAAATCCTCAGTTACCACCATTCTAATATTACTGTGTTACAACAGGGGCCCATAGAAGAGAGAACTGGGAAGATTTTTCCTGGAGCATCCTCCTGTTTCACAGGTTTTTAGGAGTTCAGCTGCAGGGACAATGCTCCAAATCTGTGTTCCTGACCTTTTATATATCCACAATGCCCAGCCAGGCTCCAACACTTGTGGTGTCACAGGCCATTCCCACAGAGCCTGGGAAGGTCTGCAAACACAGAATTGCAGCTCTGCCAGCCTCAGACCAGGTGACCAAAGGGAGCAGGGCCACCTTGCACGTGTGCCCCAGGCCAGGTGCAAACAGTGCCTGGGGCTGTCCCTGGGCTGGGTGTGGAGCTGCTCAGCTGGCAGCACTGGCAGTGCTGCAGAAAGGAACTTCAGAACTTTTTCAAGCTGAAGAATAACAATCTCAAACCTTTCCAACGATGGGTAGCTCCACAGATCCCCAGGTATCTGCTCCCCAGTGGAACAATCCTGAGAGGAAGTCGGCCGTAATAACTCCTGCAACTTGAATGAGACAGGGACAGTCAGACAAACAGCATTTTTACTGACTCAGTCACATCTTATTCTTGTTTTACAAGTTTACTTGTTTATCTGCCTCTAACTTAGATACTTACAACCACATGAGATCTACCCAGTCTGAATATACACACAGTCAGGCAATTAGGAAAAAGGTTAGCAAGACACCATTTGGACAGTAACAATCTTAATTGGATCTAGATTTGTGTTTAGCCCATCTCCTACAGAAGAGAAATACCTCCCCTAGTGGGTACCTTTTGCTTGGCTGACCCCTCACCTCTGCAGTCCTTCCCCTCACCTTTCATTTTCAAAAAGGGAGAAGAAATAAAAAAGCTCTTTTCATATTATAAATCACCCCCCCCACCATTGAATCCATTATCCAGTTGGCCCAAACTCTTAAATGCAGCAGGAGACACTTCATTCTTTAGATAGCCCCTTATTATACTGAAGACAGCTTATAAAACAAGCAGTAAATTCTGTACATTTGTTTTTGTTTCAGACCACACACGCAGGCTACAGCGAGACCGGGTGGGACACAATAGCGTTTAGATCTGCTCCTAGCAGCTGAAAGGGCAAACAGCCTGGGTTCAGGGGAAGATATCCAAACAACACTTCTCTTTGCAACAACTCAAATGCCATTCTCGCTGAGGTAATGCCCCCATTAGCCCGCCTCGCCTCCAGCTGCTGCATCATCCAAGTGAAATAACTGCAGGAACAGCAACACAAATTGAGGCAAAATACTGATGATTCAATAGATGTTCCTCGTGTTGCTTTGATGTCAGCTGGTAAAGGAAAGAATGGAGGGCGCCTGGAGCAGTGCATTATACTCAGCAATTGGGGAAAAAATCTAACTACCAGCAATCTTGTTCCAGCTCTATGGCAGCAGGTTGTGCTCACTGCTCTGCAGCTGTAGAGGATGAGTTGCAATAAAAGAGCAGGAGCTGTGCTGAGGTTACACATGACCAGCATGGTAACCCTTGGCAGGGTGTGTGTCCTGTCCCCGGGCTCAGAGGGCACAGCCCACGGATGAAGTGAGCTCAGCACCCTCACCCAGCACTGGCTTCACTGAAAATGGCACGAGCAAGGCACAGGAGTTCAGGCACTGCTCAAAGGTGGTGAAGATCTTGATGCTCTGTCATCAAGGCTGGGAGGGCGAGAGGAGATCAACAGCCCTGAGCACGAGTTAAGGGTTAACCACACAGTCAGAAAAAGCAAGATAACCCCAGCTCAGGTACAGAACTGCAAATGGTGGATTCAGCACTCACCAGAAGGCAGCTCGGTGCAGCATTAGGGAAGTCCTGTCCCACACACATTAGCTTTCCTTCAGCTCACTGAGAGAGGGGAGGAGGATTTGCCCATCCAGGGGTTATCCCTGAGGAGGAGGTGATGCTCGGAGCATGCAGAAGGAGGGCAGGAGGCAACGAGCTGCAGGACTTGCTCAGAACACTGGGATTTCTTTGGTTTGCAAGCAGACTTCAGAATAAGAGGAAGGAGGGCAGCCCAGCACACAGGGAGCCCAGAGTGCACAAATGTACTCCAACCAGTATCCCAGTGAATGCTCGATTGCCACACACATTTCCCCCAAGTGCTGCTCTGCCTCATTTCCCCACACTTGTGATCCTCTGTGTGGCACCTCCCAGGCACAGGGGGGCCCTGGAACACCACGTGCCTCTTTCCAGAGCAGGATATGAGCCTGGACAAGCAACTGTCCCAAAGACACCAATGGACACAGGGCAGCTCTGTCCCACTCCTGTCCTGCTCAGAAACCAGGGAATGTGTAGGGTTTGTGGCCCCGGAAAGGCCCTGTTCCACCTCTTCACTGCTTCAAACTGAGAGACAACCTGCAACCTCTGCTTTGTGGGTGACTCTCAAACCACTTCCCATGGCCAGGCTGCTCCCAGGGCCTGCAGAAGGAGGAGGCCCCATGAGAGTTTCGAGAGAGAAAACTGCTGTGCATATTTACAATTAAAAGTTGTACTTCACCAAAATTTTATGAGCTGAGTGTAACCTTGGTTTTGCATAGATAGAACGATCCAATTGTAACCTGGAAGTCTTACATCAAAGTATACGAAGTTTCATATTTACTGTAAAAATTCAGTTAGAGTCTCTGGAGAGGAAGAAACCAGGATAAGACGTTATTAAATAACTTGATGCTATTGTGTAACAACACTGAGAAGTAGTCACGTTTAATCAATGGCTGTATGAACTGGTTGAACAGCACTGAAGGGTTGGCATGGCTAATTCCACACAGAAAAAAAAATCTTGTCTAAATAACAATGTGCCAAAGTACCAGTTGTTTGCCACTTATATGCTTATGAAAATAAAATGTTTTAGTCACCTGCAGTCCCCACTCAGTGATTCGCAGTACAGAGAAGGCAGGGGGTCGATACTATAGCAAGTTAGGAGGCTGGGCGTTTCAACAAGTGTAACAGCTTGGAAGCAAAAAAAGAAGAGTTCATACTTTTGGCTAATAAAGCTGAGAAACTTTCAGTCAGAACTCGACCTCAGAGCACACACGAGAGGGGCTGGGGCAGCAAATATATTACTATTATAGCATAGTACATACATCACCCTGTAACCAGGGTTTCCAACAAGTCCTGTCTGCAGTGCCGGCACCCCAGGGACAGGAGCAGCCTGGGCTCCGTCACAGGAGCTCCCCTGGCAAGGCTGGCACGGCACTCACGGAGCAGACATCTCTCCTTGAGGCTACTCCCTGCTCCGGGAACGCCTGGTGACCGTGTCCCGCCTCCAGCGATGCCTCCCGAGCACGGCACACCCAAAACAGCCTCGGGGAACAGCCACAGCAGCTTGGACACTGCAGTGAAAGGAGATCCCCAAAGAATCGGGGTTCTGTCTGCCCCAGGGCTGAACAGCAGCAGATCTTAAAGCAAATACTCATCTACAAAAGCACAGCTTGGCTCAGAATCACCACCTGATAAACTTAATCCTAGAGCCGAACTCCCCTGTAACTTTAAGAGAGCTCCTGACATCCGGGCAGGCACACAGAGCTGTCTTTGTCCCCCGTGCACGCCCGTGGGACACAGCTGGGGCCGTGACCCCGGCGCCGCTGCGGTGCCAGGGCAGGAGCCCCGGCAGACCCTGCCCAGCAACAGCCGCAGGCACGCCAAGAGCCCATCCCTAATCCAAGGGACGTGGAGAGCAGCAGGCAATGGTGTCAGCATCGCCTGCCGAGCGCAGACCAGCACCAGCAGCAGCCACTCCACTTCTGCCTCCTCCTCCTCCTCGTTTTCCGTGGGAAAACACCGCGGTTCCGCCCAAGGGATCCACAGCGGACACCACACAAACCCCGCTACTGCAACACAAAGGTATCTGTGAAACGGTAACAGAATCAAAGCTTGTCTACTTAATCACAACTTGCAGAGTTTCCCTCTAACCGATGTTGCACAGGAGAACGGAAACACAAAGTTACCAACAGCTACCAAGCGACCCATGGTTACTTCATGTAGGGTAAGACAGCAGGCGACAAAGAACCAAATTATTTGGACCAGCACTGAAGTAAAGGATCATTTTCCTTTGCTAACTGAGGTTTCTGGTGTAATTTCAAGAGCCTTTTAAAACAAGATTTCAAGTGGAAACTCATTTTAATGCACACAGTAAATCCAAGATGAAATGACATCCTTGGAGCTGTGAGGCTGCAGCAGGGTGTGGATGATGTGTTCAGTCAGCACTGACGTCTCTGGAGTGTTTTTTCTCCAAAGTGTGCCACAGCTTTCGTGTGCTACACACTCACTGTCTGGCTCTGCAACACAGCTGACCGAGGGCAGCCCTGCAGAGCTGCTGGAGCTTGAAACAAAGAGGTTCTGGGCCTCGAGGAGATCCAGTTTCTATTTCGAAACTGCACTAAATGATTTCTTCCCGTGTGCTCTCTCTGGCTAACCCACAACCTCTGCAATAATGAACCATGTACTTCAGATGGGTTAAAAAAATCAGTTGCCCATCTTTCAAGAGAGCAGTAATTAATTGTAACTTGTATCATGGCACAAGATGTTCCTAAAGATATCGTCCCTATGTGGGGCAGTTCTTACGAATATGAACAGGTTACAACACAAAGTTAACTCTTCTTTTTTTAAGCTTACAATGAACAGTCCCTGTCACAAACAAATGTGGGTGCAGATAAAAGCCAAATGTCTGAAACAAGTCAACCAACTTGGAAAAACGGGGTTTAAAATCCTAGACAAAAACAGAAGGAAGGAGGGGAAAAGAAAACCAAGATTCATGCTGTAACTTGCCAAACTTTTAATCTAGATGCTATTAATATATGAACTATATATTCAACTCATGTATATTGGATAATATGCTGGACACCACAAGCTCACCTGAAGGTATAAGAGCTTTCAAGCCTGATACTACATGTTTTGGTGAGGCTTTTCTGTTTACCACACAATAATCCCTTTGCCAGCCTTGTCCCTGGCACTACCAACGTTCAATTACAGTGGCAGAGGCTGCTCTGGTTCCGTGGCAATGCTGGGATGGTGTCCTGCTGCAGAGGGAAAAGCGGGGGTGTTCAGCCACCCTCACACCCCCATTGCCAGCCAGGGCTGCCTGAGTTAACAGGGTGCTTGTGTGCCTGCAAATAAAGCACCAAACTCACATCTGTGCTACTCTCAGCTGGCAGAAAGAGGAACAGTTCCATGGCTGCCCAGCAGCTGAGGATATCCAGAACAGGGCATGACTGGAGTTAGCAAAAACCACAACAGAAATCCATCCTCTGCCACTCTTCTTTTTTTTTTTGACAGTGAGGAAGGGAAGGAAATTGTCTCATCTCTGCTAAACCAGCCTGGAAGACAAGAGAGTCCCGTGGCTCCTCCTGTCCAGCAAGCTCATCTTTAGTCAGCAGGACACATCCCAGTGCAAGAGCCACTGAGCCAAGGCCACGGCGGTGTCCCCTCCGTGCTGCTCTCCCTGCAGACAGTGAGTGACTCAGCACAGCTACGGCACCTGCCTCCCACACTCCCACAGCACACAGGGAGGGACGTGCTGCCCAACTGCCAGCCACAGGAGCAGAGCTTTTCTGTCCCAAGAATCTCCAGGTTAAGGTATTTACAGTATTACTCGTGTTATAATTCCATGTGCCCTTCAAGGCACAAAGAAAGAAGCTATGACACAGCTTTTAGGCTCAGTGAAATGATGCAGAATGTTCAAACTACTTCATTTCCTAAAAGAAAATATATATTTATGTAAGAGCACACAGGGGTCCTCATCTAGTGAACAGGTCTGTGCAGAAGAACAGATCCAGCCCACTGGAACAGTGACCCCTTTCAGATTCCCAAAGACCTGGCAGGAACTTGATCTAAAGCTCCGTCTTCATTAGCAGAATGTTTATTTTGTGACTTCGGCTCAAAGGTCAATATTCCAAACCAAGCCTGAGGGAAGCAGTCAGTGGAACACACCTCAGCCTGTGGGTGACTCAGGATTCCCAACTGTGCCCGTGGAGCTGCTCACGTATTTAGGAATCAGGACTTTTATGGATATGACTTTCACAATATGCAATAAAACTTAATGATCACTGTTAACTGGACACCATTTACACTTCACCTGGAGAAATAATGTATTGAAGGCAGCAAAACAAGATAGTGTGTACAAAAATGAGTGCCATTAAATAGTAAGTGCTTCAGGCTATCAGTTATTTCCACACCACTTTATTTACACAGAATCCAGATTCTGCTATTTTAATCATTCACTACTACTTAAATAATACTATCAGCGAATTGGCGGCTTTATCAGTTAAACTGGTAACCAGGATATCAGAGAACTCAAGCTTTTATCAATATTAACTTTGAGATGAAAGCCAGCTGCAGACAGATTGCACCACAGGTTAACCATCATTGCTGATTCTCTTGTCTGGCTCTGCCCTCATCCCTAAGGAGCAGTTCCCATGCCATGTTCTCCATTCCTCCCAACACCTCCACCTAATCAGACGAGAGCAGGCAAGACTGCATCAGGCCAAAAGAGCTGGACACTGCTCCCCCTCAGCCCCAACACAGCCAAAAACCTCTGCACAGACATCAGGAATGACCACGTCCCAGCTTTGGCAGAAATTCAGAGCTTCTGCCATGTACCACTGCTTGAACCTGGTGCAGTGCTTTGGGTGAGTTTTGTCTGTTTGTTTGAACTCATTAGCAATCCACAGCACTGATTATGAACAAGTACCATTCTCTTCTAAAGCACACACCTCACACAGTTCACAGGAAAACTATTTTTTTCTAAAACACAGGAGCTGAACATTCTATCAGAATCCTTCACTGGGTCTTCCTCTCCTCCACAGAAGAGGTGGAATCAGCTTTTCTTATGCTCCTGAAAAAAGTCATCATACAGGATAAAGGCCAAACATCACATCCTGACATGAAAGCACAATTCTCCAAAACTCTTGTGTTCAGTCTGCAGTCCCCAGAAATGAAACCAGCTTGATGCCTGCAGCACCTTTTATAACATTTCTCTTGAACTTTTGCTTTCTGAAAAGTTCTTGTGAATATTTTTATGGATCAATGTATTTTGTTTCCGACTCTGACCATTTTGACAGCTCTTTTCCTTCTCGATAGTCCTTACACTTGCAGTGACCACCCGAGAACACCAATCTCACACAGCTACATCAAATCTTCCCCTCTTGAGATACTGAGAAGCCCCTGACACATAAAGACAAAGCAATAACACATTTTGCAGATGGTCTCAGTTTCAGAGGCTCACATACAAATGTCCCTCTCCCTTTCCAATATTAAGTCAAGCCTAAAGGATCCCATATTTGCTTCCCACATCACAACAGTCTTCCCTGAAGCAGGGCAGCAAACAGCTCCTACTTACATATCCCAACGAGAACTGAGGGTGTGTGTTCCAGTCGCAAGTAGAAGAGGAGATTGTAAAAATTGAAACAGATCAGAGAGAAGCATAAGATGACAGAGATCCATTCTTGTAGTCTCTTTCCTGTTGGAAAAAAAAGGAAAAGTTTTACTTTTATCTGGGGACATTTTGAAGCCTAAAATAACAGGGACAGACCACTCTACTGCCTGGATGACTTGTTCCATTTGTCTGACAGGGAACTGAAACAGAAACTTATTTATCCATGGGAGGTGCACACATTTTGTTTAATGATATTCCTCTTCCCCAAGCCACTACTAACCTCTTCCCTCTGCCCTTGTCCAAATAATAGGGCGAAATCAGGCATCATCTCACACTGTCCTAGTTTCCCTCTCCCTGAGATTGCTGGCATAAAGTTCTTCCACGTCACATCTTTTCTCAATTTGCATTCATCCAATATTCAGTGTTGCTGGAAGGGCTGAATCTGGGAACAAATTTCTGGCCTCGAACATATTTAAATCACCTTGTGATCTGTAATATTTACAAGCTCTGAGATTTTAAATAAAGCTGTTGTACTAACAGGAAAAAGCACCATTCTCACCATTCTGTATTTTGGTGGCCCTGGAATGGCCTGTCTAACATCACAAGCACTCCCCTGAAGCTTCTCCCTGAACTGTTGTCTTGTCTGTGCCTTCCTGCTCACAGGCAGAGGCTGGGAACTCTCAGCCCCTCTGAGATGACAAGGGACAGAACAAGAAAAGAGAAAGAACTGGCACAAATTCTCTCCTGCACCCTGCTGTACCACTTTGTACCTCCATAAAAAAATCATTTACTGCCTATAAAAAGGGAACAGGCACATCAGAGTATGGTAACACTTCGAGTATCAGATTAGCTGCAGAAAGCTGCTCTCTGTTCTTCACTGCTGGATCCCCACGAGGCACCGAGGCAGAGAGCAGGGAACACTCAGGGTGAGACCTGCATGGATTAGGGCACAGAAACAGACCTTTAATACCTGATGCCAAGAAAATCTGAGCTTCCACCGTGGCCCGAAGGGCCAGAGCTGCAGGCAGCTCCTAATGGCCTCTGGAGCTGCCAGGTCAGTCCCTGCCTGGCTGAGGGGTCAGCCAGCACAGCCTCCTCTTGCCCAGAGCAGTTACCCCACAGCCCCTTCCCCACTCCCTCTGGCAAAGCAGAGCACAAGGAGGGCTCAGGAAGGACTCCAGAGAGGTCCATGTGCTCTCCCAGGAGCAGAGGCACACTCAGGCCTGGCATGTGTCCAGGACAAGAGCTTCTGTCCTACTCCTCCTCTCTGCTGACCTAATGCCTGATCAAATTTCTCCTCCTAAATGCTAAATCAAGTCCTCCTTCTCAACTGTACCACGCAGTGAGCAGGGAATGTAGGATCATAAATGGAGGATCAGTCTTATCTCCAATGTGCCGACAAGGCAATATTTGAAAGTATGAACAAAGACTTTGACAGGTCAGTTTTAGAAGTTCTAGAAGGGCCATAGGTATATAAATTAATATCCTCTGCAGTACCAGAGGAGAGAACAGTAAAATTAAATTAAGACACAAGAACAGCCATATCTGACAGAAGCATCCGGTCACAATGTGGGTGATTCCATAAAGAGATCCCTGGAGTAATGAAAGTAAGAGTTAATTAACACTCACTTCCTGCATAAGAAAACCACACCCTGACTAGAGGAGCTAAGTGGGTAGATCCTCATGGAACAATTAGCTTACTGCTGGAAAGGAGTCTGGCAAGTCCCCCGAGTTCAGTGTGTGCAAACACCTCTGTGCTCTGAACACAGGGATCCAGGATGGCTGTCAAGATACCCAGGCTCAAAAACACAGCCTCAGCTCTGCACGGGGAAGGCAAATCAGTCAAGGAACTGAGTCAGCACTGATAACTTGTGTTTAAAGGGCACTCAAATCCCAAAGTGTGTCCTGTGTGAAGGAATGAACTGCCAAAGCCACAAAGTACGTGCTTAAAGAAATCAGAGGAACATTTCAGTCGTGTTCACTCTGCACAGTTCAATGCAATCCCTGTTCTTACGAATTCAGAATTTGAACATGATATGCTACCACCATAATACATATTCTGGCATTGCTTATGTAAATTATTTATGTAATGCCAGAAGAAACCTGAATATCTAATACCCTCAGCTCTCTGACATATCACTGTACATGTGCTACAGCCAGTGAGAAGGACAGCAAGCTCTTTGGGGAGGAAAATCTTTTCCTTATGAGCCAGTGCGGAGGTGAAGTCAGTGACCACTTCTGTGTAAAGCACAGGAATCAGTCCTGGATGGACCAGCGCAGCTGAAAGGTGTCACACAGGACCTTCTCAAAGGCAAGCAAGAGGTGAGCAAAAGAAACTCAAATGGGCAGACTTGTCCCAGTCACACAAACCAACAAAGGCCTTGGATTTCCTATCGTCACATGGCTCTGTGCGAGTAAGAACAGCCACTTGTGCAGGAATTGCCTTGGATGTGCAAGCCGGGCTCAGCTGATCTGCTGGAAAGCACAAGATGCTGAAAACACATCTTCCCTTCCCTAATTCTTCACCAGATAATGAATTCACTAGGAATGGCAGGAACACCCAGCACTGCTCACACCGTGAGCGAATAACAAATGATTTTTTTTTTTACAGGGAGTTTGCACTTATTTCCACAGCATAGTCAAACAGTCACTTACTGAGCACTCAATTGAAAAACTGAAGCTTGTTTGACAAGCTCCAAGCTCCAGGAAGAGCAAAACAGGAACTCAAGCATCCCTCTGCCCCTTGCTGAGGTGCCAGGCCTGGAGATTCCAGGGCAGCTCACTGAACGGATGTTCTGAAGGAAAAGCTTCTGCAGCGACCTTGCGTTGGGACCCCACCTGCGCCTAGAGCGAAAGGATGGCTTTATGTCTGCCGGCTTTAGAGAGCAGAACGTCCATTCTGGGCAGTTTCTGGCTGCAAACGCCGCCGCCCGCAGCCCGGCCCGTGCCGCAGCCCCGCTCGGAGCCCCGC